>CAUYQV010108333.1:0-23811 GCA_963574575.1 Galagoides demidoff
TCCGCCTCCCAAGTAGCTGGGACCACAGGCGCCCGCCACAACGCTTGGCCATTTTTTGGTTGCAGCCATCATTGTTGTTTGGCGGGCCCGGGCTGGGGATTCGAACCCGCCACCTTAGGTGTACGTGGCTGGCGCCTTAGCCGATTGAGCCACAGGTGCTGAGCCGAGCCAACATCTTTCAAGAAAACAGGTATCACAGAGAATTATTCCAAGCCAATGATCTTGTGATGCTTCGAAGTGGAAATTGATTGTGTTTGAAGGTGCCGGAACAAAATAATTCAGTAAGCAACACAGCCTATTGGAGTTTCCATATTGCATTTCATGGATTCCTCATGGATCCTTTGTCTTTGAAAGTAATGAATTTTTGTACATTTAAAAATGTATATAATTTCTAAATCCAGTCTCTTTTCTTTTTCAATGGCCAAATTACATTGATATCTTTATTTTGTAGCCAACACGTGTTTTAAACTACAATTACTGAGCAATAAACTGATTTTACTGATGGATAGGTGATTTAAAAAAATTTCTTTTTAGGGAGGCGCCTGTGGCTCAGTGAGTAGGGCACCGGCCCCATATACCGAGGGTGGTAGGTTGAAACCTGGCCCTGGCCACACTGCAACAAAAAAATAGCTGGGTGTTGTGGTGGGCACCTGTGGTCCCAGCTACTCAGTAGGCTGAGGCAAGAGAATCTCCTAAGCCCAAGAGCTGGAGGTTGCTGTGAGCTGTGACGCCACAGCACTCTACCATGGGTGATAAAGTGAAATTCTGTCTCTAAAAAAAAAAAATTTCTTTTTAATTATCAAAAAGTGAAAATAGCAATTTTTAAATTAAAAAAAATAGAAAAGTAGTGAAGCCCTTGTAAATGTTTGAACAGGCTCTGGGATCAATGAATGTGGGTTCCAACCTCAAAGTGGGTTGATTGAACTTGGCGATCTTAGGCAAGTTATTTTCTCCTCTCAACATCTGTCTCTCCAGCTGTAGAACAGTGACCAAGGTGACAGACAGCCCCCACCCACCTCAAAGATGTAAATAAAATAAAGTATAGAAACATACTTCTAGAATGAAGGTTCTATGTAAGTTTGAATGAAACAGTGAACCTCGGGTGTTTTAGGTGGTGGTATTCTCTCTGTGTAGATCTCATGAAATGTTTCTTAGGGACCGATAAGTTGCTTATCTGACATAGACTATTCTGTAAAATCCTTTTATCTTTCCCTCCTTCTCTGCATTATTACCTTTATTTTCAGGCACTACAAAAATGACCTCATTTTCAATGATGGACGTTATCTGAGTGGTCATTCTGTCTTGTCTGGTCCATGCCACCTCTGCCTCCTGGTAGCCAGCAGGTGACCCCCATGGTGGGGGGAGTATGTCCTTGGCAGGAGTTTCCCTTCTCAGTGCTGACCTCACAGCTATCAGTAAATTCCCAGATTGCTTCAGGGCAAGAGGTTTCTGGGCATGGTACTCTTGAGTCTAATTTTTCTTGCATTATTTTAACCACATTCAAATAGAAACCAATAGGTGTGAAAGCTCGCATTAAGCTTTGAGAAATGCCACCTCGATTGCTTAGATGGAAGCTTTTCAATGAGAAATGTCATTCTGTTGCTCTTTCCCAGTCTTGTGATTTCTATCTGAAAAAAATTACTTGCCTTAAGGACTTTTCCAAGCCTGTTACTTTCCTATAAAATATTCTCCACTGAAATAATACATTTCTCATTATGTACTTACTTTCATTGTTGGAGACTCAAAATACTTGAAAAAGATTTTAAACTCCTATTCAAGGACCATTCTTGCTATTGTTAAATTCACATATGGTGATATATAGCGAATATTTTAACTTCCTGCTGCCATATTAATAAGATCCAGACATCATAAGAAAAAAGGATTCTGTATCTTAAGAATAGTGCGGCTCTCTTAGCAATGCTGAATTGGAGTGGTAAAGGCATTATTTGAAAAGTGTCATATACTGCCCAAAATGTGTCCAAGCTTTCTGTCTACTCCTTCTTCAGATCAACTTTGAGGGGTCAGTGCTTCTTAAGGCCACAGTTTCTCATTTGCCTGTTTCTTGCACTTATATAATGGCTGCTGGCGCTAGGGTAAATATCCTGTAGTCACTGGTGAAATCTCAGCCTGTTTTCTGTAGACTGCAAAGCTCATCTTTGAAGGATTCCAACCTCATCCACCCACAGGTCTGCTTAATCTATTGGAGCTGCCAACCTGAAGGAGTGATTTCAAGGCTTCTTTGAATATCACTCTAGGCTGACCAAAATGCTACTGTTATTCAAATAATACTTTGTGAAACTTCAGCACTTTTTATTTGAAGTAGTTTCTTTTTTTTTTTTTGAGACAGAGCCTCTAGCTATCCCCCTGGGTAGAGTGCTGTGGCATCACAGCTCACGGCAGCCTTCAACTCCTGGGCTCAAGCGAATCTCCTGCCTCTGCCTCCCAAGTAGCTGGGACCACAGGCACCCGCCACGACGCCCGGCTATTTTTTGGTTGCAGCTGCATTGTTGTTTGGTGGGCCCGGGCTAGATTTGAACCCACCACCTTAGGTGTATGTGGCTGGTGCCTTAGCCGATTGAGCAATAGGCGCCGAGCCTAAAGTAGTTTCTTTTGAGACAAGAGTCTCACTCTGTTGTCCTGGATAGAGTGCCCTAGCATTCTACCTCAGGGCAACCTCAAACCCTTGGGCTCAGGACATCTCCTTGCTTCAGCCTCCCAAGTAGCTGGGACTTACAGGCACTTGCCACAATGCTCGGCTAGTTTTTATATTTTTAGTAGAGATGAAGTCTCACTCTTGCTCAGGCTGGTCTTGAACTCCTGAGCTCAAGCGATCCACCCACCTTGGCCTCCCGGAGTGCTAGAATTCAGATGTGAGCCACAGCACTTGGCCCATGAATTTTTTTTTTTTTCCATAAAGGTAGGGTCTCACACTGTCACACAGGCTGGAGAGTAGTGGCACCATCGTAGCTCACTGCAGCTATGAACTCATAGGTTCAAGAGATCCTCCTGCCCCTGCCTGCCTAGTAGCTGGGACTATTAGCACATGCCACCGTGTCTAGCTAATTTTTTCTATTTTTGGTAGAGATAGGGTCTTGCTCTTGCTCAGGCTGGTTTCAAGCTCCTGAGCTAAAGGGATCCTCCGACCTCAGTCTCTCAAAGTGCTGGGATTACAGATGTAAAACCATTGCATCCAGCCCATTCAAAATATTTAAAATTGTTTCATAGGTAATTTTTTAAAGTGTTACATGTAAAAAGTAACGCTATGTGAGTGTTAGTTATGTAGTTAGAAAAAGAGTCCCAATAAGGCCTTGCAAAATGAGCTTTTCCAAAAACTAATATCTTTACTTAAAAATAATTGTTAAGTCAATGTTTAATTTTCTCTTCTTCTCATGGGAAGGACTTCCTGGGTTTTAAGAATATTTTATAGTTTCACAATTCTTTTTCTTTTTAAAATGTTAGGGCCTTTCCATTCCAATGGGGGAGGAAAGTTTCCCCTCAGCTGTAGCAAAAAACAGTTAACACATTTTGCTTAAGATTGGGATAAAATTATGGTAATGATGTCACTGAAATAATCTAGGGTCTTTTTTGTTTTTTATCATACATTTTAGTGAATTTTAGTGAAGGATTTATATTTGTTCTAGTGTTATTGCTCAATGGTGCATTTTGACCTAAAGACTAGATTACTAGTTACTAGTGGGTGAGAAGGACAAAATCTCTGCTGGGTGTGGTGGCTCTTGCCTGTAATCCTAGCACTCTGGGAGGCTGAGGTGGATGGACCACCTAAGCTCAGGAGTTGAGACCAGTCTGAACAAAATGAGACCCTGTCTCTACCAATAGAAAAACTAGCTGGGCATTGTGGTAGGCGCCTGTAGTCCCAGTTACTTGGGAGATTGAAGCAGGAGGATTGCTTGAGCTCAAGAGTTTGAGGTTGCTGTGAATTATGACACTACAGCACTCTACCCAGGTTGACAGAGTGAGACTCAAAACAAAAACAAAAAAACCCCCAAACACCTGCAGTCCGCACTTACCGGAGGAGACCCAAATGGACTGTCTGTCAGCAGTGAGCATTGTAGAGGGCGCTCTTGCCCCTCCTGCAAAGTAATGCTCAAAAACTGTGACGTGTGTAAAATGGAATAGAGGCACGTCAAATGAAAAAAGTCTTTAAAAAATTATAATTTATACTTGTGTTATAATTTCTCTTTTTAGATGTGTGAATGAATTAACGACTATTTACTGATATAAAAATTATCCAGCCAGCATGGTGGCTCCCTAGCACTCTGTGAGGCCAAGGCCAAGGTGAGTAGATTGCCTGAGCTTACAGGCTTGAGACTAGCCTGAGCCAGAGCGAGACCTCATCTCTAAAAACAAAGCTGGGTGTTGTGGCCGGTGCCTATAGTCCCAGCTACTTAGGAGGCCGAGGCAACAGAATCACTTGAGCCCAAGAGATTGAGGTCGCTGTGAGCTATGAAGCCACTCTACCAAGGATGACACAAAAAGAAAAAAATTATCCCATGAATGAACCCAAATAATATGAAAGCTTGACAATCAGTGGTGATACATAATTGCTCTAGGTTTCTTCAGATTTTTATGGTCCCCTTCTCACCAATGCTCTGCATTTGAGAGACAACAGATCTTCTAGAAGGCTATGATCTAGGGTGGCATTTCCCTAACGGATGGTTCTCAGAACTCCAGTGTCTCAGAAAATGTTAATAATTGCTCATGAAAAAAAAAGATGGTCTCTGTTTTTTGATGGTTTGACTTAACAATTTTTCTACTTACAATGGGTTTATCAAGCTATAAAATGCATTTTTATCTGCATTTTTATCTGCACCACTTGTGATGGATTTATCGAGATATAATTCCATCCTAAGTCTAAGATCACCCACGTTTGTGTATACATAAATATAAGGAGATTTACTATGAGGAATTGGCTTACGTGATAATAGAGATTGACAAGTCCAGAATCTGTGGTATGGGCCAGCAGGCTTGATGCCCAGGAGAGCCGATGGTACGGATGACATTCAAAGGCAATCTATTGGAGAGTTCCCTCTTGCTTGGCGAGGCCAGTCTTTTTGTTCTCTTTAGGCTTCTTGGATGAGGGCTATACATGTTAAGGAGTACAATCTGCTTTACTTAAAGTTCACCACTTTAAGTGTTAATGTCATCCAAAATCACCCTCCAACTTGACACATGAAAAAGTAACCAACTGTAACACTAGCAAAAAAGAAAAAAAAAAAGAACGAAAAAAAGGAGGAGGTTGGAGGAGGAAAGACTGCATGTTGTAGTTCCCTTATAGAGAGAGACTCACAAAACACACCAACATAAAGGCCCTGAGAAGTCCTGCAGTGAAGATGTCTTTTCATATTTGTATAACCCTGTTCTTTTTAAATTTTTTGCTCATGGAAGCTTCTCTCCTTCCCACTTTTCTTTTTGTTCTGTAAAAATGTATTACCATCTGGGACAGCTGGTTCATTCGGAGATTAAATTGATGGTATCTGCTTTCTTAACTGAACCCAGCAGCCTGGATGGGTATTCATCCATGGGATCTGTTGGCTGCCACCCACTCAAGTGTGTACAAAGGGTCCCCCTGCATGAGATTCCATACACCACTGGTAAGATGTGCAGTACCCGTGTGCTTGTGGGCACTGTCAGCACTGACACCAAATAAGCTGAGAAAGATGCAAAAATAACGGGAATTCTATGTGGGAGAAAACAGCATGGCCACCATTTTCCACTTGCAAATTCCTATATAACGTTACATATACGATTGCATACATGTTTAACTCAAGGAAATAATGAAGCATCTTTAATCCCAGCATCCTGGAAAACTTGATGTGTGTTTGAGTCCAGGAAGGCATGGAAATACCATATTATTAGTAAAATTTTTCAGATGCCTACATTCAGGTGTATGACAATCCTGGGAGAATCATGGAAAACTCTCAAGCTGTGGAAATTTACCTGAAATCAAATGCTAAGTTTGTACAGTTAATCGGTAGATAATCAGTATGTTGAGGTAGAAACTGCCTCTCGGCGAACACTGTTCTTGTTTTATTCCACTCTCCTGGCCCCACCTTCGGTCCTTAGCCCTGGGCCTCAGCAGAAGTGGACAATGGGGTCAGGTGGAGAAGACAGCAGAGAGGTGGGGAACTGATGACTGGAGCTGCCAGGTGTTGCTTTGAAAAAGATGCCCTGGAAAAGAACACCAGCTGAAAAGGTGACCTGTGTACTAAATTATGGAGCATGGAATTTACCCACCATGGACACCAGAGAAGCACTGAAGGCTTTTTTGCCCTCGAAGGCTGGTTACATTGATGGTAGCCTTCTTGAATTGGATTCCTCTCAAGTCCACCAAAGCACAGGTTATGGGGATCCAGGCGAGAGTGGGTCTAGTGTGCTTTGTGGTGCGTATCTGGAGGGCAGGTACATGTGTTTGTTTACCGTGCAGTCTGTTTGCTGTAATGTGTGTTCTAGGATAGGAATTCACTCACAGGCAATTTGTAATTATTGGGAATAATGACAGCGCTGAACCCAGATTTACACCTTCCCAATCTGCTCTGCATCCCCCTCTCCCCTATCCTGGACAGAGGGGCTGCAGGGAAGGCTCACACAGCTACCTGGTCTCCCCACCTGGCCCCTGAGCCTGAGGGCAAAAGCCAGGTAAGATGGCTGTGACAGCTTTGGAGCACCCAGGGCCCTCAGGGGCTCTGGTTTCCCCAGTTGCTGCCTGGGGTCGGGTGCGACAGCACCTGGCAGTTACCAGAATTCCTGCAACGTGAGGTAAGCTTTACCGATGTAGGACAGAGACCCTCTCCTGAGCCGCGCTGTGCGGGTTCCCTGTGACCTTTCTCAAGATGGCCACGTGACCCAGAGTCCAGGGCTGTTGTTGAGAGCTGTGGCCATGTTGGGAACACACAACCTTAACTTTGTCCCTTCTGTCCTTGCTTCATTGCCCTTTTCTCTCACTCTTGCGGTGACCTCCTCCCCGCTGCCCACCCCCCAGTAAGCTGTGCTATTTTCTGGGGTCTCAAGTGAAAACATGGCAGGAAAGGCAGAACAGATGGTGGAATTACAACCTTCATCAGGAGAAGGAAAGCCTTCCACTCAGGGGCTGCCCAGGCCGCCGGGGTCTTCTGGCTGCATTTTAAGAGAATTAATATGAGGACTTGTTTCCGGGGCTCCCTCCTCTGAGAGACGCTGGGCCCAGCTGCTCTGCATCCCCCCTGGCTTGGGGTTCCCCTCCATCCTGCAGCTCTGCTCTCACTGAAGTGTTAGACATTTTCCCTGGCTGTTTCTGCCCATTTTTAAGGGCCTGCTGGCAGCCTCCAGCCAGGCTGAGCCGCCTGCCCGGCGTGTTCAGGTTATCTCCCCGGGAACCAATTACTGCTTTTTTGTGAGAGAACTCTGGTTACAAAGTCACATAGGTTTGGAGTGGTCTGGTCAACCCTTTTTTCTCATAAACACTGTAATCTGAGTGTGTATTTTTGAGAATGTGAGGTGCGGTCAGGTATGCATATGTTGCAATCTGGCAGAAATGTTGACGTTTCGGGTAGGCATGAAATAAAGACTTGTTGAATGAATAAAATGTTTTAAAGTGATTTCCAGGGATATGGACAGTGTTGTTCCCATAACAGCGTGATTTTTTTTTTTTTTTTTTTTTTTTTTAGTTTTTTGCTTACTTTGGAGAGGCTTTTAAGCCCTCTCGCTGTATCTAAGCAAAACCCCCAAACTTTTCTCCATGGCAACAGTCTATCACTAGATAATGGGGTAAGAGCACTACACTGAGTATCTTTCTTTGGCCTCTCTGAATCTACTTGTCTCCTTTTTTTTTTGTCCAGAAGCCTGGTTCCATCTATGGCAGCTTTCTTGCAATATGGCTGCCTTGGGTCCAGCCAATGCAAGGCCAAGGGGAGGGTCAGGAAGTGGGAGAAGAGTGGGGGGGGGGGCCCATACCTTCGTTAATACCCCTTGTTTGTGGGAACCATCTGTTTCCTGCTGGGACGCTGACTGCCAAACAACTTTTTTGGGAAGAGTTTGTGTATTTTTTAACCTTCAGCAGACAGATGAGTGAGGAGATCTCATCAACTCTTGTTATATCCATTCTTCACTAGTTAGAATTAACCAGAAATAGCAGTTCAAATAACAGCAGAGAGTACGTCTTTCCCAGTATCCAAAAAAATGTGTATCTGAAAAGCAGTATAATAAAATACACTTGAAAAAGTGCCATTTAAAACATAATTCAATCTTTTTTTGATGACTCAGAAGATACTTAGTAGACACAGTGCCTTGGGAGTCATGGTTATGACTAATAATTATAATTGTGTTAAAGCTGTGTGGGAAGTCATCTTCCTGGGATACCAGAGAACAGAATTTTCTATACTTTGGGTATAATAATTGTATATGTCTATTGTAAAAAGCTGTTAGGAATTCTGTTAAATTGCTAGTGAAATAGATGCAGGAAAATGGTGCCATCAAAGGTTTTGGACTTAAAGACAGAAATACTGTTGAATATCTTGGATTCCCCACTATGGTTTGTTTGCTGTATTTCCGTCCAAGGAAACCCAGCAAAGTGGGTCTTAGGATCTCTGTTTTATGGATGAGAGAACAGGCTTGGAGAAGTCACAGGACCAAGGTCGCACCCCTGGTAAGGGGAGAGCCTGGGTGATAGGTTGGGCCTGCTTGATTCCCAAGTCAACGTGGAAAGGACATCAAGGACTGATGACCACCCAAGCTTTCCTGAGCTTTCGAGGCTTTGAGAGATCCCAAGAGGTTAATCCCAGCTGGCTCCTGCTTCTCTTCTTATTCTTTTCTTCTCGATGGAGCTGATTCTTATGATCTAGGCCTCGCTGTGTGTCATTACCCACTGCAGAGGCATGAGGCGCCGAGATCAGCCTGCAAACTGTATCTTCAGGGTAGCAGCAGCTGCCAGGCCGAGAGACCCTGGGACTGAACTTTTCACCTGAGGAAATGGTGGGAAGCCGTTTTGTTGAGCAATCGCTTACTGTGCTGTGTAGTGAGTCATGGAGCGTTAGAGCTGGTGGGGGATGCTTATAATGAAAGCAATAATTTGTACTCACTCTCAGAGACCCGTCTCAAAATAGTAAAGGCAATCTTCATTTTTTATATCCCATAAACAAGGCAACAAGCACTCATGTGAGAAGGTAAAATACAGACTTATTTGTCAATATTTTATGTTCCTCAGACACATGTCCGGGTATGTGTTAAATCCTGAAGGATGGCCCAGACCTGGAGAGCAAATTCCAAATGTTTTGGGGGATGTGGTGGGCAGTGGCCCAGGAGGACATTGGCACGCAAGGAGGTGTGTGGCCTGCTTGGCCGGCCGGGTGGTAGAGTTTTGAAAGCTTGGGCTCTGGAGAGAAACTGTCTGGGTTCCTATCCTAACACTGCCCCTTTCTTCTCGGGGCCTCAGTTCTCCCATCTGTAAAATGGCAAGAAAAAAGACTCACACCGAGAGGGGCTGTGGGGGCCTCGTGGCAGCTGATGTGCGTCGAGCACTTTGCACAGTGTAAACCAAGTATGTGCCAGTCACGCTTCTAACAATTCTCATTTTGGGGGGCTGGATTTGGTGGTTCATGCCTGTAATCCTAGCACTCTGACAGGCTGAGGTGGGTGGATTGCCTGAGCTCAGGGATTTGAGACCAGCCTGAGCAAGAGTGAGTCCCTGTTTCTACTAAAAGTAGAAAAACTAGCTGGGCATTCTGGCAGGTGCCCATAGTCCTAGCTACTCGGAAGGCTGAGGCAGGAGGATTGCTCAAGCCCAAAAGTTTGAGATTGCTGTGAGCTATGAGCCATGGCACTCTACCCAGGGCAACAGAGTAAGACTCTGTCTCAAAAAAAAAAAAAAAAAAAAACAAAGAAAAGATTCTCATTTTTCAGAAACCCAGAGAGGCAAATCAACTTGTCTAAGATCACACAGCAAGTATGCAAGTGAATTGGGACTGGAACTCAGGTGTGCCCAAATTCAAAGCACCCTTCTCACTTTTCAGCTGAAAGGGAACCCAGGAGAGCTGTTAAAGTTCATGATGGCCAGCTGATATCCCCGGGCCATACTTCGGGTCTGAAGAGGGAATGTTCTGGATAGGAGAACATCAGGAGCGGCCTGAGGTAGGTGGAAGGTGTGAGCATCCCCCATCCTGAGACTGTACGGGGGCCCTGAAATTACACTGGGGGAAACCAGAGACAAGTTTGAGGTGCCAAACAGGAGAATCAATATTGAAAACCAGTGCCAACTGAGATTCCCCTTGAAGAGAATTCTGCAGACCAATGGATTCAGTGTAGGCTGATTTGGAAATAGCCTTCCTTTCTGGTTCCACCATTCCTGTGTTTAAAGTGTTTAGGGGTTTGCTCTGATGAGAAAGGTGAGCCATTGAGAATAAAGATACTGGCTCAGCACCTGTGACTCAATAGGCTAAGGTGCCAGCCACGTACACCTAAGGTGGCCGGTTGGAATCCCCAGCCTGGGCCGGCCAAACAACAATGATGGCTGCAACCAAAAAATAGCCAGGCGTTGTGGCGGGCGCCTGTGGTCCCAGCTACTTGGGAGGCGGAGGCAGGAGACTCGCTTGAGCCCAGGAGTTGGAGGTTGCTATAAGCTGTGATGCCATGGTACTCTACCCAGGGGGATAGCTTGAGGCTCTGTCTCAAAAAAAAAAAAAAAAAAAAAAAAAAAAGAGAATAAAGATACTTGGGGTCTTTTTAGTATTTGTTCAGCTGTGAAATCCCCAGCCCCCAGAACATTGCATAGCATGTATCAGATATTCACTGATGTTTATTAAATGAATATTTACTTGATGAATGAATGGATGGATGAAGGGAGAGAAGGAAAGATGATTTAATGAATATAAGTTTTGTGTGTCAGAGGAGGACGGAGAGGGGCTTAATGGGTACCAAGCAGTGCATTCCCCAGGCTGAGGCCTGGCCCCCAGGGCAGCTGGCTGGAAGACCAAAGCTGGGCTCTGAAAGGCAGGTTCTCTTCAAAGACTCTGCACACGTCTCCCTCACCTCCCCCCACTCAGGGTGGGTATTTAGTGTGTGGACTGTGGATCCACCCATATGGGACCCAAGGAGGGCTTTCAGGACCCACAAAGAGAGAGAACCCCTGGGGTATTCATTTGTCACTTCCATGGGCAGCTTCTGAGAATTACCAAAAAGCATATTGTGGCCTTTGTGTGAAGAGGAGGGTGGAGGAGAGAGTTTGGCCCAGCTGGACTGGTGGGGAGGCTATTTCAGGGATTCAGGTGAGAGCTGGAGAAGGCCTGCCTGCCCTCAGACACAGGTGGTGAGAATGGCCCGGAGGTGATGTATTCTGGAAATATTTGTAGGCAGGATTGTCAGTGCTTATTGGACTCATCACATCCTGCCCTGAGGCCTTAGATGTCCTCAAATAAAGTGAGTTTATAGTTTCCAACTGAGAATGTTGGCCAGCCACCAGCTATTGCTAGGAACTGGCTTTTTTAGAAAGGCCACTATATTCATTGTTTTTACAATTCTGAGTACCATCTGTTTGGTTCTAAAGTGTGTTTCTTTCCATATTTAATGGAGACCATTGAAATGGCATTTGATTCAGAACTTTTGGATCTGTGAAGTCACTGTAACTTTTCCCATTAACTTGGCATTGCAGCTGCTCTCTCCCCCGCCCCATGAATGGGTCTATACATTGCGGGCCCACCCTGCCCTATAACTTTGATTCTAATGCCAGGAATGGAAACGTTTTTGTAGCTCAAAAGCACCCTAAAATGCATTCCTGATTCCTTTGACCTAATCCACAGGACAGTAGTAGGAGTCCATGGCTCTGGCACAGACGTCTTCCTGGTGTCGGGGACCCCTGTCATTTTAAGGGCAGGTTCTCACTCATACTTATGCTCTTCTCTTGAATTCTCAGTTCTTTACTAGAGCCAGGAAGCCTCCCTGGAGATTTGCTGCTATCCAAACAGCTTCAGGGCCTGCCATCACTCTGGTGGCTGACACCTGACTGCCAGACATTGTTTGCTCACGCTGGGAAGGATGCTTGAAACATGGAAGAGGGTGGGCCGAGGTTGGTCTGTCTCTAAAGATCACTCAACCCTCCTCTGGTATCTCCTTCACACATTACTGCCTTCTTGCTATCACCAGATTTCTGTGCTCAAACACCTCAGCTGTCCCCTGATCCGGGCCTTCCTGTGTTACTGGGGCTTTGGCACTGGCTTCCTGACCTTGGCTTTGCCCAACCCGTGCCTCACTGCCTGGCCTGGACCTCAGAATGCTGTCTTCTCACTTATTGACTGGTACTTGGGAAGGTCTCTGTGCCCCCTAGCATGGCCTGGGGACAGGGGCTCTGATCTTGCCATGGCCTTTTCCATGTTGGTTCTCTCTTGTGTACCTTGTGTCCCTGTGTGGCGATGGAAGCTGCTTGGTTTGGCTTTCTGTACAGGAGCCTGTCACCCCGTGGGCACCTTTCAGTCATTGGGGCCTGAGGTTTTCAAGTTCTACCCCTCCCATCATTCATCAGATGTTAAAATCTCAATGTTTTCTTCAGAAATTTCATTTGAGGAACCTAATTACTTTGATTACGCCTTGTAGATTTAAGAGCTGTGCTAATTTGTTTGTTTACTTATGTGGATTTGTGGGGGTCCAGGATACACTACCCCCAAATATGCTACCTTGGCATCTGAGAAACCGAAGCAGGAAGGTCTCTCTCACCTTCCCCTCCCCTTCTCCCCCCGAAGCAGGCTGTAAGCATCTGGTTTGAGAAGTGCTCTCTCTGAGGAAAGGAACATCCTTGTCCCTGAAGACACAGGGACATAGGGAAGAATCTGAACAAACAGGTCTTGCTAAGTTCCCCCAGTTTATCACCATTAGATCTCACCCCTTCGTCCAATCATACTGCTCCACCCCTTCTTCAAAACTAGCGTTAAAAAATACACAAGTTGGCCTGTGTCAAAAGACAAAATTACAACAAGTTTAAAGATCTTAATTGGTTTTTATGATTTTAGATTCAGGTAACGCCATATTCTATATAATAGAAAGATGTTTCGATCGGAGCAGAGGAGGTTGGCTTTATAGGGGTGAGGAAAGCAGGAAAGGAGAACAAAACATGGACTGGTCACATCAAAGTCACTTTTCTTGTAAAGGTTAAAGCAGAGTGAACTTCCTTATTGTGTGGTTAAAACTGGCCTGTTTTAGAGACTTGGCTATGTTCTTGCTTTCCTCTGATTTCTGGGAAGGTCAGATGAACAACTTAGATTTGGCTTGGTGGTGTGGAACGTTAGCACAAATGACTCCATTTTGGCTTGGTTTGTTGGGCCTAATGCAGGAGCTCAGCCCAAACTCATCGCCTTTTATAAATTTTTCAAAGAGAGACAGGTGTGGTGGTTCACACCTGTAGTCCTAGCACTCTGGGAGGCCAAGGCAGGTGGATCACCTGAGCTCAGGAGTTGAGACCAGCCTGAGCAAGAGTGAGACCCAGTCTCTAAAAATAGCTGGGTGTTGGCTCAGTGTCTCTGGCTCAAGTGGCTAAGGTGCCAGCCACATACACCTAAGGTGGTGGGTTTGAATCCAGCCTGGGCCCGCCCAAACAACAATGATGGCTGCAACCAAAAAATAGCCAGGCGTTGTGGTGGGCGCCTTTGATCCCAGGTATTTGGGAGGTGGAGGCAGGAGACTCGCTTGAGCCCAGGAGTTGGAGGTTGCTGTGAGCTGTGATGCCACCACAATCTACCCAGGGGGACAGCTTGAGGCTCTGTCTCAAAAAAAAAAGAAATAGCTGGGTATTGTGGTGGGTACCTGTAGTCCCAGCTACTTGGGAGGCTGAAGCAAGAGGATCACTTGAATCCAAGAGTTTGAGGCAACTGTGGGCTATGATGCCACAGAACTCTACCAAGGAAGACAAAGTGAGACTCTGTTTCAAAAAAAAATAAAACTAAATAAATAATGTTTTCAAAGAAACACCTGTTTCTTTAGGTCTTTATTTGTAAAGGCTCCCGTGCTATGTAAAAGTTGTTTTAAATAAATTCATAAATTTGTATGCCTTTCTCTGGTTAATCTGTCTTTTGTTATAAGGGCCTTAGCCATGAACCTAGTGACTGGAAAGAAATTTCTCATTCCTATAAGTACTTTCTATTTTCTTCTGAAGGGCAGGAATTATTTTAATTACTTTTCTGCTTAAATTACTTTGTTGTGTAACTGTTAGGGCTCAGAAAACAATATCCCAAAATGAAGACCTCAGAAACAGCCTCAGAAGCCAACGTTTTTCTCTCATCTTCTCCTGCCCTCCTGTCTCCCGCCCCTCATTTTTCCCTGAGGCTAGCCATGGAAATGAGAATCTCTATTTTCCAAGGTGAGTCATAGAAACCTGAACCCCTTTTCCAGAAACCAGCCTTAAAACCCCCACATATGACTCTGACTTTCCCCATCTATGTAAAAACTGGTCATAAAGAAATTATCTGTCCTATCTTAAGACCTGTAAGCAAACAAGATAGGACAGATAATTTCTTTATGACCAGACCGGAAGGAAGGAATGCTGCCCAGAGGGGTCAGGAGGAATCTGGGCAGACGGGCCTTGCTGGGTTTCCCCACTTGGTCCATTAGTTTTAGATCCTACCCTTTTTGTCCAGTTGTATTTCTTTTTTTTTTTTTTTTGAGACGGAGCCTCAAGCTATCCCCCTGGGTAGAGTGCCATGGCATCATAGCTCATAGCAACCTCCAACTCCTGGACTCAAGCGAGTCTCCTGCCTCCGCCTCCCAAGTAGCTGGGACCACAGGCACTCGCCACAATACCCGGCCATTTTTTGGTTGCAGCCATCATTGTTGTTTGGCGGGCCGGGCTGGGGATGCAAACCCGCCACCTTAGGTGTACGTGGCTGGTGCCTTAGCCGATTGAGCCACAGGCGCTGAGCCTCCAGTTGTATTTCTACATGACTGTCCATTCCTTTGCCGAACCTAAGCATAAAAATGGACGATTCCCCCTGTATCTTTGTGTCTTCATCCTGAAGACTCCATGTTACGTAAAAATATGGTCAAATACGTTTGTCTGCCCTTTCTCCTGTTAATCTACCTTTTGTCCATTGATGTCCAGGGAACCTTCAGAGGGTGAAGGGGACGGTTTCCCTTGGTCGCTACACATTCAATTCCTGGTTGTGATACAATCAGGAATAACTCTGGAGATAATTAATGCTATTTGAAAAAAAATTTTTTTAGTTAATGCTATTGACAATTACCGAAATTGTTTCTTTGTGAAACAGAGATAATCTTAGGAAACAGTTTAATGTGCTTTCTGTTTGCACTTGGGGGCATGTTACCCCACCCCTGGTCAGCTGAGGTAGGGTAGCAGGTGGTACTGAGGGGAGGAGGTGGGGATTTGCTGATATCACAACAGAAATGTCAAGGGAAATTAGAAAGTTGTCAGACATTCAAAATAGGTTTTTGAGGCTCTGTGTCCAAAAACAAAATAAATAAATAATAGGTTTTTGCTGCCAAACAATAGGCTCCAAAGCCAGGTTTTGCTTAGAGAGGATTCCCTAGATTAGCACTTTGAGGTCAGAAGCCCATCCCTTGCTGTCCTGAGGAGCTGTGGCGGAGAGCGGGAGAGAACACCCAGGAAAGGCAGGGAAAGAGACACACAGTCCCGGACACGGATTTCTGAGAGAGAATCCAGAGGAAGGAGGGGTGTCACTCTAGCTGAGGCAGACGCTGAGAGCTCTAATTTTGTTTGGAGCTGGGGTAGATATCTTACGGGCCTCTCCCCTGTGAACCTGGGGAGACCCACAGGAAGAAAACTAGGAAACAGAGGGCGGCCTGGTTTGCCTGAGTTGCTCCTGCTTCTGGAGGGGTATGAATGGGGCCTCGAATTTTCCTCATGCTCCTGCTGTTGGGGGTAAGGAGGAGACACAGAAGGTCCTTGAGTTTCCAGCTTGCACTTCTCAGCCCAGGCCCTGCTGTGGTGAGGGCAGAGGCATGGTTGGCCCTCGAAGCTTGAGAGAGAGGCCTGGTCAGTGAGGATGTGCTGTATATAATTTCTTTTGACCTGATAAAGGAAGGTGATAGCATAGTACTCACACGATCACGTTTTCCTTAAAAAGGGGACTTAGAAGGATGTGCTTCAGGAACTTGATGGCAGCAGCAGTAGTTGTTAGAATTACAATCTTTTTTTTTTTTTCTTTGAGACAGAGTCTCACTCCATTGTCTCAGGGAAGAGTGCCCTGGAGTCATAGCTCATAGCAACCTCAAACTCTTGGGCTTGAGCAATCCTTTTGCCTCCGGCTCCCAAGTAGCTGGGACTACAGGTATGTTCCAGGAAGCCTGGCTAACTTTTATTTTTAGCAGAGACGGGATCTAGCTCTTGCTCAGGCTGGTCTAGAACTCCTGAGCTCAAGCAATCCACCTGCCCCAGCCTCCCAGAGTCCTAGGGCTATAGGTGTAAACCACCTTGCCCAGCTTCTATTAAAAAAAAAAAAAAGAATTATAGATAATCTTGACTTTTTCCTTTTGCTTCTCTATTTTCTAATATATTTTGTAATGAGAAAGTTAAAAAACTTAAGAAAAAGTGTAAAGCATATAATATGGTATTAATAATATTCCAAAGCCATTCCTACCTTTAGACACACATCTCTTTTTTCTTATTTCTTTAATACGCATGTACCTTTTACAGCAGCAGAATCACACTCCTTAGTTCAGTCTCCTTTTTCCACCCCTCTTCCCATTTTCTCTGTAATTCTCCAAGAAAACTGTTAGCAACCCTGCGTGACCCCTTTAGTATCTTTTTTTTTTTTTTTGAGACAGTCTTGCTCTGTCATCCCAGCTAGGGTGCAGTGGCATCATCATAACTCATTGTATCTCCAAACTCTTGGGTTCAAGTGATCCTCTTGCCTCAGCCTCCCGCATAGCTGAGACTATAAGCACACACCACCACACTCAGCTAATTCTTTCTACTTTTAGTAGAGACAGGGTCTCAGTCTTATTCAGGATGGTCTTAAACTCCTGAGCTCAAGTGATCTGCCTGCCTCGGCCACCCAGGGTGCTAGGATTAAATGTGTGAGCCATTGTTCCTAGCCTTGTAGCCTTTTCTATATAACCGTATGTCATACCACATATGAACTATGCATGTAGACACGCTTACATCATACACGTAAGCATGTGCACAGATGTGAACACACATAAATACGCTTACAAGTTTGTGGGAATTTTTTCTATTAAAAAGATGGGATCATACTATGAACATATTTCTGCATCTTATCTTTTTGCACTCACCATCACCTCTTGGAAATCCTCTACTCAACTGGCTTAAGCCCTATTCATTTTTTTAGCTGGCTCTGTAATATTCTATGATCTTGTCGAATTATAATTCATTCGTCTATCTGTGAGAGTTTTGAACATTTCTTTTTTCTTGATTCTTGGAGATGGTGGCTATTTGTCTATTATCATGTGAAAGCTTATTATATGTTTTATAATTCAAGTAATATAACAATAGTTTTATTAATTTAATGATGTTAATGCACCTAGATTTTTTTTTTTTTTGAGACAGAGGCTCAAGCTATCCCCCTGGGTAGAGTGCCATGGCATCACAGCTCACAGCAACCTCCAACTCCTGGGCTCAAGTGCGTCTCCTGCCTCCACCTCCCAAGTAGCTGGGACCACAGGTGCCCGCCACAACGCCTGGCTATTTTTTGGTTGCAGCCATCATTGTTGTTTGGCAGGCCCGGGCTAGGGATTCGAACCTGCCACCTTAGGTGTACGTGGCTGGCGCCTTAGCCGATTGAGCCACAGGCGCCGAGCCAATGCACCTAGATTTTTATCCACTTATTCCTCCACACTTGATCTTAGCCAAAAGGCAGAGAAGCGATATATCCACTTATTCCTAAAAATATTCAAATATGTATCTTCATTCTAGGAGCAAGACAGTACTCCTTGGTTAATGTGAGTGGTATGGAGTAACATCATAGGACAATTAGTAAATAAACATTTGACAATCTCTATTATGTAAGACATAAATCTCGCTTTGGTGTTTTCCCACAAGACTCTTTTTTTTTTTTTTTGAGACGGAGCCTCAAGCTATCCCCCTGGGTAGAGTGCCATAGCATCACAGCTCATAGCAACCTCCAACTCCTGGGCTCAAGTGAGTCTCCTGCCTCCGCCTCCCAAGTAGCTGGGACCACAGGTGCCCGCCACAACGCCTGGCTATTTTTTGGTTGCAGCCATCATTGTTGTTTGGCGGCCCGGGCTGGGGATTCGAACCTGCCACCTTAGGTGTATGTGGCTGGCGCCTTAGCCGATTGAGCCACAGGCGCCAAGGCCTCCCACAAGACTCTTTAAAAAGACTTTCACAGTATTCTGTGGAGGGATTAAAAATAGGCCAAAACCAAGACGGTGGAGACTTCTAAATTAAATTAATCAATTGCTGGAAAATGAGCTTGATTTTCAGAAGGTGATAAGATTTTTATGGTTTTATGAATATTTTCATTGCAATTATTACATATAGTATTTGGCATTTAGGTATACCCCATATGATTTTTAGAGGCTAGTAAAATGATGTTAGCTTCTTATTATCTAACTCTCCTTCATCTTTCTAGGGATTAGTTTATGCCCAAAGGTTTTTTTTTTTTTTGAGACAGAGTCTCACTTTGTCACCCTGGTAGAGTGCTGTGGCGTCATAGCTCACAGCAACCTCAAACTCCTGGGCTTAAGCAACCCTCTTGCCTCAGCTCCTTGAGTAGCTGGGACATTAGCTCATGGTGCCCGGCTAGTTTTAGAGATAGGGGTCTCATTCTCGATCAGGCTGGTCTTGAACTCCTGAGCTCAAGGGATTTACCTGCCTCGGCCCCCCAGAGTGCTGGGATTACAGAGTGAGCCACCACACCCATTCTAAGATTTGAGTTATACATTACCAATATCAAACCAAAATACTTATTGGTTATATTATACATCTAAGTCCAATTTTTAAAAAGATTTTATGTGTCTATTGTCCCATTTAATTTTTTAAACTTTTTTGGGTTATGAATCTGATTGTTTGACAATGGATGAAAATGTCACTTTTTATTTTAGTTTGCAAAAGTTTTAGATCATGTTAACGAATGAAGTAAATGCCATATTGCTTAGCTGTACTGACTCTGATGACAGCTTATAAATTACTTCCTATCATTTTAACCACAGGAAGGGGAGGTTGTTAGCTTATACTTGCTTTGAATGTCTAACTGTGGTTTCCATAATAAACAAAAATTATGAAACACATTCATCCACTGTCCTCAACTTTTGACTATTAAAACCAAGTATGTAATAAAACTTTTACTCTTAGCTTAATTTTAAGATCAGATATGAGGGCAAAGAGGTTTGCTAATGTTGAACACAGGTCTTTAATCATGGGGACAGTTTATAGTGTATGATGGATGAGGTTGGTTTAAAAAAAAATTCTAGGAAATAGAATCAGAATCACCTGGGAAACTGTCCAAAATTCTCTTTACTATATCAATCATGTAATAGAAGTCACAGCATCTTTAACACACAATCAAGAGACTTTAAAAAGGGGGCACTGATGCCCTGGTAAAGCTAATGGCTTGTTGAGAGTGGTGGGGTCTCTTTTGTAATTACAGGGCTTAATCACCACCTTTGCCCTCTGAATGTTTTTCTACCCATTGCATCTCATGTCCGGGGAAGGCACAGGAGGTGAAATGCAGGCAGCTGTGGTGAAAGATTTGGTGTGAGAGAACGTTCTCCACCACCCACACATCCTTGCCCACGGTGGGCTGGGTTCCGGCTGCCTGGCCTCTGCTAACCTCCAGGCTGACTCACTCTGTGCTTGTAACCCAGTCACAGCCCCTGTGTCTGCATTATTTGTCCCATGGGCAGGGCTGGCCCCAGGGCTCACCAGTCCTGCTGGGGTCTTCAGTGCTAGAATTGGAAGATAATTCTGCAGCCATCCTCTCATCTCCCTGCTTTTCTGATGACAGAACTGAGCTTAGGGGGAGCGTCTTGTGGTCAGTCTAATTGGGTGTAGATTTCCTGTCTTCCACATGTGGCATTTCTTCTCTACCAGGTTCATTCTACTACTTACCTGCAATCCTCCCTGCCGGAGACCCATACCTTAGCAATTACCAGAGGCTTATTCAAGTCAAACACCCTGTGGGAGAGCTGCCATCTTGGCCAAACTGCGTGTACAACTGTCACACCTGTCTAATTAGAGAAGAGAGATGTAATTCTGGGTGCCGAGGGTTTGGAACTTAGATGGTAAGAGCTCCTCTGGGGCATGAGGCTCTGGCCTGGGTCACTCCTGGAAGAGGAGAGAAGGGGCAAAGTGACAGCTGTCCTTTTGTCAGCAATGCTGTTTTTCCTGTGGCTTTCTTTCATCCAAATTTGCCAGTGTCTACCATCAGCTTTCACAACCAAGATGTTCATCTCTGCATACCAAGAACATGTAGAAGACAGCTGTGTCTCTGACCGGATGTAGCTTTGAGCTTCTTGGCTAAGAGCTGTTCCATGGAGACAAAACATTCTCATTAGTACCTGGGGTCATTAAGATTTCCGGCCACATTAGCAGCTCAACTTCTTTCAACCCCTTTTGTCCTGTGATATTATCATTACGCAAATGAAGGAAGATTCTAGAAGATGTCAGACTGTGACAACTTGGATTGAGGTAGAAGTACATTTCTTTATAAATAGTTTAAATTCCGAATGGACCTAAACCACTTCCTCATATATACTTTTTTCTTTGCTTCAAAAAATCATAGGGCTGGGCGTGGTGGCTCACGCCTGTAATCCTAGCACTCTGGAGGTGGAGACAGGTGGATTGCTGGAGGTCAGGAGTTGGAGAATAGCCTGAGCCAGAGTGAGACCCCGTCTCTAAAAACTAGCCAGGCACTGTGGAGGGCGCCTGTAGTGTCAGCTATTCAGGAGGCTGAGACAAGAGGATCACGTGAGCCCAGGAGTTGGAGGTTGCTGTGAGCTGTGATGCCATGGCACTCTACGAGGGGCAACCCAGTGAGACTGTCTCAAAAAACGAAAACTGAAGTAAGCTACATTTTTACCTTGTTCTCGAGGATCTTGCCAAAGAAAACTCTACTAGTGGGGGCAACCAGGTACAGGCAGTGGATGAAATGAAGAACTTTTAGAAATGTAGAGCCTTTATCATAAAAATTAATTGCAATGTTTTAAATAAAAGCTGTAAGCATACCTCTGCTTCCGAAGTCCCTTTTCAGCAGTGTTCTTCACTGTTTGGTTTCTCAGTGGAGAAGCCCAGCCACAGGATTCTAAGTGACTCTTAATTGACATTAAAACATTTCCCCTATGGCTTCCGTGAGATGCTATGGATTATTCTACAAAATGAAATAGTAGCCATGCAATTTTTTGCCCCCTAAATTATATTTAAAAACTGAGATAGAAGGAGACATAGGACATGGCATCCGTCAGTGATACTGAGAGAGCTTTCTGTTGGCTTGCTGTCACATTGGCGCGAGTTTTCTCTCTGAAGACCACGGTCTATGCCATTGTTGTATTCTTCAACTTCCTTCAGTATTAGTCATGATCTTTCATGCACTTAGAGTACCAAACAATTACACTACACTGTGCTACTATGTGATATATGTACTGGAATATTTTTATCTTCAGTTCCTGGCTCATAACTCCCACATTCCTTGTTGCAATGTTGGGGCACTTTGGCCTGTGAAAGCACAATCTCTCTCTCTGATTTTCTCCTGCTCTTCTTCTACCTGCTCTTCTTTTTTCTCCCCATGGCTGGAATCTTCTCCCAATTTTGTCTTAGAGTTGGGCCATAAAGAAATTCTCTGATTTACCTTGTCTGATTGTAGGTCATAAGACCCTCATTCCAAAGAGGGTCCTGCTCCATACCCTGGAGGAAGGAATGCTGCAGATCAGGCCTGCTGGGTCCTCCCTCAGCCCCTCAGTATCGGATCACACTCTCTGTCCAATCACGTTTCGACTTGGTTGTCAATCGCGCCTATCCAATTAAGTCTCCATAAAAGGCCCAGGGAGGGCTGGTCTGAAGAGCCTCTGGGCAGCTCAACCTGTGGAGTCCGTTAGGAAGGTGAACAAGAACTCTTCAAGAGAGGGTGGTGCACCCCAACTCCAGCAGGACAGAAGCCCCTGAGCTTGAGAGCCTTCCAGACCTTGCCCTTCAGCTGGCTGTTTCTTTGTATCCTTTAAAACATTCTTCATAATACATTGGTAAGTGTGTCTCCCAGAGTTGTGTGAGCTAATCTAGCAAATTAATAAACCCTAAGAGAGGGTTGTGGGAACCCCACATTAAAGCCTGTGGGTCAGAAGTTCTGAAGGCCCAGACTTTCAACCAGAAGGGAGGGGCAGGTCTTGTGGGACCAAGCCCTCAGCCTGTGGTTTGCTGGGCTCTCCCAGGGACGGTGTCAGAATTGAATTGAATTAGAGGACGTGCAGCTGGGGTCTGCTGCACAGCTGATTGCTTGCTTGGTGTTTGGGGAGAAACCCTCACATATTTGGTCATGAAAGTCTTCTGTAATTGATTGTTATTGTTGAGTGAAAATAGAGAGTAAATGCTTAAGATGTGAGTTTTTCCCATATATACACAAACATATTTTCCGAGATCTATGGCGGATAGAGAAAGATGAAATTGAATAGTGGATATTGTGATGCTCCAGCTAGACATAATATACATGAACCAAAACAGAAATACTATACAGAGACTATTAATAATTCCAGCCTTTGATTTCTATAAAAATTATTCAACATACACCAGCAGCCTAATTCATGATCACCCAGTCGTTCTAACACCAGCAGTTCACATCACCCCCTTTGCTCTGGTATACGAGTAAGAAATAGAATTTTTCACAATATGCTTCAGTGAAGACAAAATGTGTGAACTTGGGAGTTTTGCGCAGTTGTTGAGATCTTGGGGTTTAGCATAATGGAATAAATTCATAGCTAGGCCTTAGCTACTTACTCTCGTGTTGAGCAAGTTATTTAACTTCACTAAACTTTATTTATAAAGTACATTTTTATTTATTTATTTCTTATTCGTAGAGGGAAAAACTCAGAAGCAGACACCTCAAAGGAGTGTATGGAGAGTGAAATGTAAAGAGTTTGGTGTAGTGTCTGTCGAGTAATAAATGGTCAGTGCACATTAGCTATTCAGATTAGTTACTATTTATGTTACATCCTTATATCATAATTTTTTTTTAGAAACACCATTCTTCCTTCTAGCAGCATAATGAAAGGTAAAAATTATTTTCCAATTTATTTTTTAAAATTTCCATATCAATTAAATTTGGGATCATTTCGTGTAGTAACTCAAGTTTAGTATTTTATTTAAACTCCTGTTAGTTTTTAAGGCTGAGTCAGGAGGGTTGCTTGAGTCTGGGAGTTTGAAGTTCAAAGCCGCAATGAGCTATGATTGATTGCACGGCCGGGAGACAGAGACCCTGTCTCTAAAAAGAAAAACAAAAAACTTTTAAAAATGTTGAATATTTCTTGATCAAACGAGCACTTGGGAAGTGGTGAGATAAGCTATAAGCTATTATTTATCTATATTAAATTAAACAATTAGCTATAATAAGCTATAAGCTATTATTTATCTATATTAAATTAAAAAATTACTAGATACAGCAATAAGATTGAAATGACTTTCCCATGCCATTATATACCATATTTGATTTAAACCATCTTCTAGGCTCGGTGCCTGTGGCTCAATCGGCTAAAGTACCAGCCACGTACACCTAAGGTGGTGGGTTCGAATCCCCAGCCTGGGCCCGCCAAACAACAATGATGGCTGCAACCAAAAAATGGCCGGGCGTTGTGGCGGGCGCCTGTGGTCCCAGCTACTTGGGAAGCAGAGGCAGGAGA
>CAUYQV010108339.1:0-54969 GCA_963574575.1 Galagoides demidoff
GGGCGCCTGTGGTCCCAGCCACTTGGGAGGCGGAGGCAGGAGACTCACTTGAGCCCAGGAGTTGGAGGTTGCTATGAGCTGTGATGCCATGGCACTCTACCCAGGGGGATAGCTTGAGGCTCTATCTCAAAAAAAAAAGAAAGAAAATACACAAATAAATCGTACTTAGCTACATTCACCCTGCAGTGCTGCAGAGCCCCACAACTCATCTCTTCTGTCTAGCTGTAATTTTATAAGTTAACCATCCTCTCCCCAAGCTCAAAAAAAATTTTAGCTTCCACATATGAGTGATAACTAGCAGTATTTAGCTTCCTGTGCCTAACTTATTTTCCTTAATATAATATCCTCCAGGCTTATCTATGTTCCCTTTAAATGACAAGATTTTATTCCTTTTTTATAGCTAAATAGGATTCCATTATGTGTGTGTGTGTATCATATTTTGTTAAATCAATTCCTCTGTTGACAGACATTTAAACTTATGCCATATTTTAGCTGCTGCCATAACATGAAAGTGTAGGCAGCCCTCTGACACACTGACTTTCTTTCCTTTGGTGAAATACCCAGTAGTGCAATTATACAATTATAAGGCAGCTATTATTTTTAGGTTTTTTGAGATACTTCCAGGCTATTTTCCTTAACGACTATCATTTTTTTTTTTTTTGAGACAGAGTCTCACTATGTCACCCCCAGCACACTGTGGTGTCACAGCTCTCAGCAATCTTAAACTCTTGGGCACAAGTAATTCTCTTGCCTCAGCCTCCCTAGTAGCTGCAACTACAGGCACCCGCCACAACACCCGGCTTTTTTTTTGTTTAGCAGGCCTGGGCCAGGTTCAAACCCACCTGCCCCAGAGCATGTGACCAGCACCCTAACCACTGAGCTATGGCTATCTTAATTTGCATTACCACTAATTCTTGTTTCATAATTCCCTTTTCTTCACATCTTCACAAGCATTTGTTATTTTTTATCTTTTTGATAATAGTCAACTCTAACTGGGGGCAGAGATAAGATCTTATTGTGGTTTTGATTTGCATTTCCATGACAATTGGTGATATTGGATTTTTTTTGTATGTTTGTGGGCCATTTGTATGTCTTCTTTTGAAAAGTATATATTCAGTTCCTTTGTCTACTTTTTAATTGGATTTCTTTTTAATGCTGTTGACTAATTTGAGTTCCTTGTAAATTGTGGACATTAGTGCCCTGTTGGATGAATGATTTGTAAATATTTTCTCTCATTCTTCTAATTGTCTCTTCACTGTGTTGATAGCTTCCTTTGTGGAGAAGGCTTCAGTTTAATATATGCCCATTTGTCTGTTTTTGTTTGTATCGCCTGTGTTTTTGAAGTCTTAGCGCCATAAAATCTTTGCCTAGACCAATGTCCTGCAGCATTTCCCACCATATTTCTTCTGGCAAAGGCAAATAATAAAAGAGGAAAAAAGGAACAAGGGATATACAAAACAATGAGAAAACAATCAACAAAATAACAGGAGTAAGTCCTTATAATAACATCCATTAATGTAAAGGTTTGAATTCCCCAATTAAAAGTTATAGGCTGACTGAATGGAGGAAAAAAAGATATATCTATTTGCTGCCTACAAGAGACTCACTTTACCTATAAAGATACACAAAAATATTTTATGCAGATGGAAAACAGAAGTGTGCAGAAGTAGCTATACTTATATCAGACAAAATAGACTTTAAAGCACAAAACAAAAAGAGACAAAGACGGTCATTATATAATGATAAAGTCCTCATCTCAATAAGAGGATATAACAATTATAAATATATATGCATCCAACCCTGGAGCCCCCTGATATGGAAGATAAATAATATTGGGGGTAAAGAGAATAATAGACTCCAATACAGTAATAGCTGGGACTTCAGTACCCTCTGTCAGCACAGGACAGATCATCTAGACAGAAAATCAACAAAGAAACATCAGAATTAACCTACACTGTCAACCAAATGGACATAACAGACATTTACATAACAGTTCATCCTACCAGCTTGTTTGTTAAGGCAGAAGAGCAGAGTGTGCATTTGGACCATTTAGTGTCAGTTTTGGTTTATGAAGTTATGAATTTAAACAATGGGACATATTAACTACCCTGAGTTGAGCTCATCAAAATATTTATGTGGTCTGTTAAGAAACCGTTCTAACTGAATCAGATTTTTACAATAGTACTTTTTAATTTGTACTTACTTTTTATATTTTAAAAGCATAAAAAAGAGGCAAGTTTTTAAGTTCTGCCTTTCCTAAACTTTACATGCCGATTCCCATGTTATTGAAATAGGCACAGTGTTTTCACAGCCCTGTTTCTACTGCAGCATGACTAAGTAGACACGCCGCAGTTACACAGTCTTGTACCAGGACGTCGGAACAGCCTCCAGTTTGTCTCTGTTATGAATATTTTTCCACATGTCTTTGTTTTTCCAACCACTAGGATTTATTTCCTCTGAGTAGCTTTCCTAAAGTAAAATTATTACATCAAATGATAATGAGTATTTTAAAGCTCCTATTTTGAATAGCTCTTTTTTTTTTTTTTTTTTTTTAGAGACAGAGTCTCACTTTGTCGCCCTCAATAGAGTGCTGTGATGTCACAGCTCACAGCAGCCTCCAGCTCTTGGGCTTAGGCGATTTTCTTGCTTCAGCCTCCCAAGTAGCTGGGACTACAGGCGCCCACCACACCTGGCTATTTTTGTTGCAGTTTGGCCAGGGCCAGGTTCAAACCCGCCACCCTCGGTATATGGGGCTGGCGCCCTGCCCACTGAACCACAGGCGCCACCCTTGAATAGCTTTCTAAAATATTCTTTATTAATTTACCTTACACTGGCAATATATAATAACTATAGTATTATCCCAGGCTTAACAAGCTGCTAATAAGACTATATGACTTTTATTTGTGTTTCATTCCTAGCAAGCTTAAAAACTTTTGCAATTTACAATTCATTTACAATTTTTTGCATGTATTCAGTTGTTTATTTTTTTCTTATGAATTCTTATTTTTCCCAACGCTTACTTCACCTGCTGTCCTTACCTTTATTCCTTTGTATAGGCTCCCATGATTCCTTCAGCTACTGGGTAGACGAAAAGTCCCCAGTGGGGCCTGACCAAACTCCAGCTATCAAACGCCTCGCCAGGATCTCTTTGGTAAAGAAGCTAATGAAGAAATGGTCTGTGACTCAGAACCTGACATTCCGGGAACAACTAGAAGCTGGAATCCGCTATTTCGACCTTCGCGTGTCTTCAAAACCAGGGGATGTGGATCAGGAGATCTACTTCATCCACGGGCTTTTTGGCATTAAGGTCTGTGATGGGCTGACAGAGATTGACTCATTCCTCACACAGCACCCGCGAGAGATTATCTTCCT
The DNA here is from genome assembly GCA_963574575.1 of Galagoides demidoff. Taxonomy (NCBI): domain Eukaryota; kingdom Metazoa; phylum Chordata; class Mammalia; order Primates; family Galagidae; genus Galagoides; species Galagoides demidoff. The sequence continues at coordinate 3,373 of CAUYQV010108339.1, forward strand.
GGATTTTAACCACTTCTATGCCATGGATGAGGCCCATCACAAATGCCTGGTCCTGCGGATCCAGGAGGCCTTTGGAAGCAAGCTGTGTCCAGCCTGCAGTGTGGAGAGTATGACGCTGCGAAACCTGTGGGAGAAGAAGTGCCAGGTAGGAGCAGGAGAGATGAGCGTCTGAGGGCTGCGAGGGGCGACACGTAGGAGCAGGAGAGATGAGCTTCTGAGGGCTGCTAGGGGCGACACGTAGGAGCAGGAGAGATGAGCGTCTGAGGGCTGCTAGGGGCTCACGTAATTCCTTCGGCCACTCCTGTATCACCAGCTATAAAACAGGCTAACCCGGGGCTCTTACACTGGGCAATGCAGATCATTTGGAAAGCTAAACGTACACTAACTCGTTCCTGGGCTCTAGAATAGCTTCAAGGACTGGCATTAACACTCGCCAAATATTTAAAGCGGAAGTGTCCATCTTGAGGCCTGGATGCCCGCAGATTATTTGAGGACTGTTTTGCTTATCTGTGGTGTTGGATTTAGAGAAAAGATATTCACAGACCTTTTCTTTTGCTAATCAGCTTTCTTTAGTGTTTATGTATTTAATATGTGGACCAAGACAACTCTTATGTTCCCAATATACTGCAGAAAAGAAAAAAGGTTGGATACCCCTGAAAGCTTGTTCAACAACTTGCTTGACATTTAAATTAACTTTGAATGGCCTGGCCTAAACCAGCCCCCCAAAAGTTGGAAAATGGGGGCAGTGGATCATTACCATTCTATCTCCCATAAGGTCCATTTTCCCCCTCTTCCTTACCGCCAGGCATAGTCTGTTCTGTCTTGCAAAGTTATTGACTGATCAAGGGAAAGCATTAGCTGACAGAGGCATATGAAGTGATTCATCTCAGGAGAGTTAATATTTTAAAAGGCCTGCTTTGTAGAATTTGGCTCATAGAGGAAGAAAGAGTGAAGGAAGAAAAGAGCTTGTTAAAAGGGCTGTAACCTGGGATAGCTTTCCCTGGGTTGCTTAAGTTGAGAAGAGCCTCCAAACCTAGGCAAACAAAGAACATACTCAGGAAAAGGAATATGGGCCTCGGATGGATTCCATTCTGATCCCCAGTGATGATAGGAAAGGGCAGCCTCCAATTTAGACTCTCTTGGGGAAAGCAAACACACACGTTTTACGTAGTAAAGTTGCTGACTCATTCAGTAGATGCATTAACCAACACATCTCAGAGGCAGATATTTTTAAACCCAAGAAGGAACTTTTGATTAAAAATCAGTTAAGGATTAATTACTTGAAAATATTTATGGCCAGGCATGGTGGCTTACACCTGTAATCCTCGCACTCTCCAAGGCTGAAACAGGTGGATTGCCTGAGCTCACGGGTTCAAGACAAGCCTGAGGAAGAGCAAGACCCCGTCTCTAAAAACAACTGAGCATTGTGGCAGGCATCTATAGTCCCAGCTATGTGGGAGGCTGAGGCAAGAGAATTGCTTGAGCCCAAGAGTTTGAGGTTGCCATGAGCTGTGACGCCACAGCACTCTACCAAGGGTGACAAAGTAAGACTCTATCTTAAAAAAAAAAAAAGAAAATATTTATTAAATTCCAAGTTTGTGCCAAGCAGCTTTCTAAGGACTAGAGGTAAATCAGTAAATAAAACAAAAAAAGATACCCTTCTCCTAATGGGGCTTTTATTCAGATGGGAGGCAACAAAGCACAGATAATCATGGTGTGTGTGTGTGTGTGTGAATACATGCATATAAAAATACATATGAGTGATATAATGCTAAAAAGTGATACAGCTGTGGAAAAAGAAAAACTCAAGTGTAGTTAGAGAGCAGCGGGCTCTAGGGGTTGGAGAGTTGGCTGAAATTGTAAATAGATTGATTAGAGAAGCCTTCATTGAAAACGTGACATTTAAAGATCACATCTTCAAGTGTGGAAGAAGTAGCCAGTGCAAAAAGCTGTAAAGCAGGAATGTCCCTGCCATCCTTGAGGGCCGACGGGCTGGAGAAAGGTGAGGGTACAGCAGTAAGAGGCGGCCAGAGAGATGACAGGTGGTAGTGTGAGGACTAAAGGCCAGTCAGGACGCTGGGTTTTACTTGAGCACAGAGAATTGTGAGCACAGGGGCTGTGGCCTGACTTAGATCTTTTTTTTTGCCAGTGGTAAGACAGGATTTATTAGACAGAAAAGAATACAGAAGGAGTAAAAAGCATGAGAGCTTCTGGTGCTCTTGGGGAAGACCCAAGTTGGAAGTCTTCCCTGACTTAGGTCTTAATCCTTCCGGTTGTGCGCTGGGAGACCACGACCAGGGGACTGACCAGAGGTAAGGAACCCCACAGTTAGTGACAAGTGATTAGATTTTGAATTTGTCAGAAGGTGGAGCTAACAGGATTATTGTTAGGGATGTGAAAGTGAGGACTCAGATAACTCCCAGCTCAGTCGGAGTAACTGGGAGTACCAGGTTGTTCTGCACACCCCTAAAAGTGAATCCCTCTGAGTTAACTCTCAGCATCTGTTAGAATATACCTAAGCCATTTCTCTCACTAAAATTCTGTAAGTAATATTTTGCCAAATATCTATCACACCTCTCCCCGCTAAACCTAAGTTTATATCTGTTCAGGTCTGATTTGGAAAGACTTTTTTCCCAGGGCAGTTTCTCTTCTACAACATTAGATAATTATAACAGCTGCTACTAACATTTATTTAAAACTTTATAATGTACAAGGTACATGGCTTAACAACCCATTTCATCCTCTCAACAACTCTAGGAGATAGTTATCTTGTTAGCATCCCCATTTTATAGACGAGGAAACTGAGGCATAGAGGAGTTAAGCAATTTGCCCAAGAGAAAACTGGCCATAACTTAAAATCCTCATGAGTGAACCGGGATTCAGTCACAGGGTTCCTGGCTCCCCAAAGTTCCTACAGCTTCTGATATTCTCTGAGTGCTGTTTATACATCTTCATGATTTTTACAGTTGGTGTCATAGTTAGGCTAATGAAACACTTTCTTTTTATTAATGAGCCCCTATTATCAAAGGCTCTCGGAGAGCAAAATAGGAGAAATGGATGGAGATGTATAAGAGGGCTTTTGAGTTTGGGGGTTCAGGTAAGGTTAAATTTGAGTAGATATATAATTTTATAACTTGGTACACAGTATTCTAGATGGGTTGGCATATTACATACTAAACTGTTAAGACATCTGCACAAGTAAAAGGTATATTACGGTATAATAAATAGTGTGGATAGTGAATTTATAGCATCTGGGTGATGATCTATCATAGATTTATAATTGTATCATCCAGCTCCCAATGTTCCTACAGTTATAAAAGAAAGACTGTGATAACATATCAGAAATAAAAAATGTCATCGATTGAAATCCTAAAATCACTCTAACCCTGCTTCTTCCTCATGTTTTCCCTGCCACATCTCCTCTTAAAAGCTAAACAAAGAGATCTCAGACTCCAGTCATCTCCCCCTGCTGGGTCAGGGTCCTTTAAATATTCATTATATAATGAGCAGCCTGGCACGGAACCCCCTGGGCATTTTATTACTAGTTTAATAGCAAGATATGCACTACCATTCAGTCAAATTTCATTCACATAATATGCAACTACATCACAGCTCACAGGTATGTATTTATTTGTGCTTTAATGGCTATGAGTTTGGAGGGTACAATGAGTCAGAAGAGTAAAGCTACATCTTGGAAGTATTTAGGATCTTAATGCCTTTACTGGGGACCTGCCAAACAATTGATAGACAGTTACAAGATAAAACTGCCTCAAATATTCTGTACTATAAGAGAAAAAGGGGTTTATAATAACTCAGTTGAAAGCTGGAATATTCTGTCTTCCAGCGTTCCACAGTAAAGGAATGATCAGAATAAGGAGAGATCCATGAAGGAATAGTTTTAAAAGGAAATGAGATTTTTAATCTGAGTGAAAAACCCAACATGACCTGCTGAGTTGGAGGGGAGAGCATTGTAGAGAAAAATACAGCAGAACGAGAAGGGGAGGCAGATCACAACACAGGCCCTGGGCAAGAGTTCATGCACCTAGGTCCTTATAGATGGACTTGTTTTGCAAGTTCAGCTTCTGTATAAGCAGAAATTCTCTGTGTAACCTTCAGAATCAGAATGCTCAGGAAAACTCTCAAGGGAAGACATAAAACCCCGTTTGGATAACTTGCTCTTTGTGCACTTCTTCCCAGGCACCGTGAAGAACAGCCCTGTCCTCTCATCCCCTGATCCGCAGCCCAGGGCCAAGCCGCGTGGGATATGGCTTGACGGGTGCTGTCACTGGGCCGCACAGCCCTTGCCTCCCCACCGGCTTTCTTCTCAGGCCCCAGCCTTCCCAACTAGCCAATTACACCGCCAGGAGGAAATCCTCCTGGCTCTCCCAGGCAATCTGCTTACGGTGACGAGCCTGGGATTGACCTCATTAACACACGTGTTTACCACAGACATCATTAGCAGTCAGTCAAACATTACTCAAAACCATTAAAAACAGCAAGAACAGCCATTACCCAGTTCAGTGCACCCAGCCTGGCTCTCCGCAGCTCCGGGCCTTCAGGAGCAGTTAGTCAGGCACCTTAGTCACAAGCTAAACACACACTGAAAAGATGACATTCAGAGCGCCTGTTCTCAGTGCCCAGAGGGTCACGCTTTGTGGCCAGCTATGTGAGGATTGCATAAACACGTACCAGACATTCCTCCAGGAAAAGATTCCTGGTGCCCAGGAGGGGGGAAAATATTCCTTCTAGAGACCCACACAGCAGAGCTCTGAACTGGGACAATCAAAATAGCAATTCCCTGTCCCAAAGCCGCCTCCCAGAAACTAATTAATGCTGTGAATGTGCTTTGCTAATTATTTTCAAAATCACCACCATCCTGAGCAGTCCCGCTGGAGGCCCAGTGCCTCTGCAAAGTCTTTCCTATCTCAAGTGGGGCACTCTCCCCCTCCTGGGAAGGGCAATTTCATTCAGAGTCAGCATGCAGAATTGAAAATCTATTTACCTACAAATTAGTTCAACATTTTTTCTCAACTCCAAGAGCTAAGTGAGTACAGGAGACATAACTCTTAGACCTCACTGGCCAACCAAGAATTCTGTTCTTCAAGCCCAAAGATTCCCCAGGGGGCACATATACGTAGAATTTAAGAAGTCTGTAAATTTGGGTTGGAAAATTACATTCAGTTAAACAATTTTTACTACCATTTCACTGAAAATTAATATGCCTGTTGATTGTAAGATCAGGCAATGATCCACTGGCTCTGTTACTTTATCTTCATAAATATGTCCAAATCATATTTCAGTTATTACAGTTACCTTAAAATACCACTTATGTTCATCACTAACTCAAAATTGTGGGACTTACTAGACTCACAACAAAATATTTTTATTTGTGCATTTATCATGAAGCACTACATTAATTTATTACAAATTTATTTAATACATTGATAGCTATATTTCCATATGATTTTTCCCTTATTCATATTTATTTATATTTGCTTATTGATTCTTTTTGTAATTTTAATACATCCAGTTATAAGAATAAAATCAAGACCCATGAAAATAAAGACTAAGATTGTGAACTTTACATAAGCTTAACATCTAAGGATCATTTCCAATAGAGTCAGTAGGTGAGATTTTCTTTGATTTTGGACCTCTCAGTTTCAAACACATATTATTCATCATCCGGCATTTATTAGTGATGGTGACCAGTCATCAATATTGGTCCACGCTTGAGCCTCATGCAATGTTTTATATAATCACATGTTTATCATTCAGTCATGGTTGGCTTTCTTGAAGCATGCTAAGCACATCTTATTAATATATGGAATATCCTCTATACACATATAGACGCAATCATAGACCTCATAACCACATAGATGAGTGCTTAAATCAGTTTGGGAACAGCCATTAGGAATCTTTGTCACAAGCCAGAGAGACAGCCATAGAGCTTGTGGTCATGGCACAGCGCTCACAACAGACTGGGGCATACATTCTCAGCCTATTCCATACCCACGTAAGTAACCACCAAAATGATCATCAGTGGAAAGTGATTAAATCAGCCCTGATTTACACATACATCATTAGTTTTCTATATATTTTTTTCAAAAAATAATAACCAAGATCTTTCTCTCTAGAGAATGATGGGATTATTGTGCATCCATTTTCCCATTATTATGATGAACAGGAATCTATATATTTCCATATTATTGATTTCCTTTCTAATCTTGCCTATGTAATTTTATGAATTCATTTAAAATTTAATTCTGAGATGAGGGGTCCATGATTTTACCACACTTTCAAAGGTGTTGATGACAAAAAGGAAAAAAAGTTAAGATTATCTTTGAATCGGACATACAGCAAGTACTCAGTAAATCTTTATTTTCTTAAGAAATGGTAATTCTCAAATTGCCACATGTGATTATATTTGTTTGCCGTTTTCTCAGCTATCAGTGAAAAACTAGAGTTAAGAGGCAACGTTCCTGACTATTCCTTCTAGAGACCCAAACGGCAGAGCCTAACCTTAACCCTACCCCCATTGTTTTCTGTTTTTAATGTTTCAGGTTCTTATTTTCTATCACTGTCCCTTCTATAAGCAATACCCCTTCCTGTGGCCAGGAAAGAAGATGCCCGCACCCTGGGCAAATACCACAAGTGTGCCCAAACTGATCCTCTTCTTGGAGACCACTCTGAGCGAGCGGGCCCCACGCGGCTCCTTCCACGTCTCCCAGGCGATTCTCACCCCCAGAGTGAAGACTATCGCCCGAGGCCTTGTTGGTGGCCTCAAGAATACTCTGGTTCATAGGTAAGAAATTGCTTCCACTTCTACGTGTAGGATGTTGTTTTAAAAAAGCTTATCTTCCTTCTATTCTGAACAAAAAGCAGTAAGACCACATAGTTTGACAATTTAGAAAAACAACAAAAACAAAAAAACTTCATATTGGAGAAAGATGTGCATTTGACATGGATGGTGTGAACAAAGGATCTCTACACACTTTATTAACAACTGCACATTCTAAGGCAAAGCACTTTGAGCTAATGCCATTTCTGCTCTCTCTGACACATGGTCACCTTTGCAGTTGGCCCAGGTACGCATTCACTGAAGAAGCATTAAATACAGACCACTGTGCTAGGTGCTAGGGATTGATAGGGGGCTCTTCGAGCCTTTCCTGAAAAGCTCCCATGGTGGCCATGAGTCTCAAGAAGCAGTTTAGGATGTTACCCACCATGCCATAGCTTCAAATACTTCCTCAGGACAGAATTGAGCCTGACTATGCAATCAGGCAGGAGAAGCTCCAGTAATTTTGTATTAGATGGTGCTCTTTATCTTGAACACAAATGAATGATAGATGTTTAGAAAAAGAACAGTTTATATATGCACATATACACACACACATGTATTTGTTCATGTATACATGTAAATGTATACAGGGAATATTATAAATACATTTGGATAACAGAGCATCCCTTGCAATCAAAGCCAAAAAAGCTAATATATTTGGATAACAAAAGATGTTTATAAGAATCAGTTTGGTTCCTGAGCTCCAAGTAGTGAGCAGAATTCAGATAGTCATCCAAAAATAAGTGCGTGTTTATTTGGTTCTGGATTTCAATAACATGAATTCAGAGAGTTTCACCTACCAGGAGTTCAGATATCAAGGAAGCCTGTACTTTTCTTTGTTGGTAAAAGCTCCTGATAATGGCAGCCATGGGCAGAACCAGAAGCCTCTTTCTGTGTGGCTCTACTAAGTCCTGACCGAATTAATTGTCCTGAACTTGGGAAAGAGAATTTTATAAACTAGTATTATAGCTCTGTGAAAGACGTAGAATTCTAAACTCTCTTTTTTTATATAATATGTGTTTGTGTATCCATACCATTTTCCTCAGAATTTTAGTAAATTTGTGATTAACATCACTTATTTATTCAACAAACCTTGAGAACTCAGGAGAAGCTAGATGCAAAGAGTCAAGATAAATAATATACTATCTACCCTCATGGACTCACAGTGGAGCAGGTAAAACTAACATGAACATTTCTATAAAGCAATGTGAACACTCGAAAAATCACTCTAAAATGTCTGTGCACAGAGCTCTACTATTATAGGAGGAGTATTTAAAAATAAAAATAAGTTATACTTGTATACTGTTTTCTGAATCTAAAATCTCCTTTTGAAGATGATTTCATTTGATTCTTAAATCAAGCCAGCCTCTAAGAGGGCACATTATTTAGAGCCAATATCATCCCCACTTAAGATGAGACTCTGTGACGTTAAGTGACCCTGATACACAGAGCTAGTAAGTCAAAAGGTCTCAGACACTGCACTTCTGATTATTGGCCCACTGCCCTTTTCAGGGTTCAATACTGCATATTAGTGCCCGAATCTGGTTGGATTCCACTGGTCACATCTGGTAGCCCACAGCGTCACAAAGCTTTTCGTGTTTTCATATTCCTAGAACTTTAATCTTACTCATTTACTAGTAATGATGGTGGCATGAGCCCAGATCCACGGAGTCCTGGCATGTTGGAGAACCTTACCCAACTGTTAGCAAGCAGATGTCCTCTAGCTTGGAGAGACACTTTAACATCTCCACCCCAGTTAGTCACAAGAATATCACAGGGGTGCAGATGCATTCCTGGACCTGCCCATCACCTCAAGGAGGAAATGCAGCTCTGGCCGAGTTTGTTCCAAAAGTTTAGGGCAGAGTGTAGCTGTCATTTTCTCTGGGCCTGTCCTAACTGATAATCCCCAGGGGACAGCAGGGGGTCCAACTGGTCCTGAGCACTGGTTATCATCTCAAACCAAGAAGACAAAGACAAAGTATATTTTCTTACACATGTAGAGATGGTTTTCTCAGCAGAGATTTAACTCTTAGGAAAACTTCGCATCTAAGATCTCATTCACCTTGGTTTATCACCCCACACGGTAGCCACAAGACATACAGCCACCTGGCTGAATTCCTGTGCCGGTTTCTCCAAGACTCAGGTTCATAACACTCCCACTAAAATCAAATAAAAGCAAGTTTTGCTTCAGGCTGAACGGTCGCATCTGTGAAACTCCAGACAGGGACATGGAAGGAGACCAAAAGGCCCAAGATTGACAGGGTTCCCCTCTCATGGGCTGAGATATGCTTCTCCCAAATTCATATGTTGAAGTCCGTACCCTCAGTGCCTTCGAATGTGACTATTTGGGGATAGGGCCTTAAAAAGGGTAGTTAATGGCTCCGCACCTGTGGCTCAAGCAGCTAAGGTGCCAGCCACATACATCTAAGGTGGCAGGTTCAAATCTAGCCCGGGCCCGCCAAACAACAATGACGGCTGCAACCAAAAAATAGCTGGGCATTGTGGTGGGCGCCTGTGGTCCCAGCTACTTGGGAGGCTGAGGCAGGAGACTCACTTGAGCCCAGGAGTTGGAGGTTGCTGTGAGCTGTGATGCCACAGCACTCTTCCCAGGGCGATAGCTTGAAGCTATGTCTCAAAAAAAAAAAGGGGGGTAATTAAGTTAAAATGAGGCCATTAGGTGGGTCCTAATCCAATCTAATTAGTATCCTTTAAAGAGAAGGAAATTTAAACACATAAGAGATGTAAGGGACTTGTATCCACAGGTCCCGGGAGGACATAGTGAGAAGGGGGCTGCAAGCCAATGAGAGAAGCCTTAGGAGAAACCAAGCCCACCAACACCTTGATCTTGACTTCCAGCCTCCAGAACTGTTAGGAATACATTTCTGTTATTCCAGCCACCCAGTATGTGGTATTTTGTAGTCGCAACCCTAGCAAACTAATGCAATCCCTTAGCAACGGGGTAGCTATGGACAAGTTTTCTGAAGTCTCTGAACTGTGGGGGTTTGGGGTTTCTTTTGAGCCAGTTAAGTGGAGCTAATGAGATTGTAGAGTCTTATTAATTTGAAAATTCCTACCACAATGCCTGGCACAAAATAGCTTGGCTATCTCTATTTATAAAGAAACCTAGAAATACAGCAGACCATCCTTGTTCTCTGCTGGGCCTCAAGGTCAAAGGGAAGTTTTTAACCCACTGCTTTGTAGCTTGAGGGAACTGTCATCCCAGGGGCCTGTCAACATATCTGGTTCAGCCTCTCCCAAAGATCTCTCATCCTGGTAAATGCCAGGAGTTAAGAAAATAAAGTGGCTCCTCTTCACAGCAGGTTCTACATCTCCCTTTCTGTGTCCGTAATCCTGGTGATCTGATCCTTGCCTCAGGGAAGGTTGACACATGCCACCTGAGGCTAACACCGAGCTCTTTGTCACTGGAGACCACAACCACATACCTTTCCCCATTCTCTGTGAGGCTCCAGGGTTGGCTCTGTTGTACTTGGCAGAATTGAGACCAGTTCTCATTTCCCCATGATGACCAGCAGATGGCGCTTGGATGTCGTACTTAAACACTGACTAGGCACTTAAAAAAGAAATCTGGAAGGCTTCAGGCTCCTGTCTATGTGGGCCACTGTGCAGTCCTGGGCTATTTTAAAGGGAGGTCTGTATTTGCAGAATACAAATAGCCAAAGCAGAAGGATATGACCTCTTTAAGGAGGTTTCTTACCCCAGCTCCCAAATATCTTTACATTACACTTCCCTACTTATGATTCCTTGTCTGTGCCAAACATTTATTTAGATTTACTGGACTAGCAACTGTTCTAAACACTTCATATTACTATTTTATTTAATTCCCCCAAAGTCTGTATGAGGTATCATTATTATTACTACTAACGCCATTTTATAGAGAGATTGAGACAATGACATTCAATAAGTTAAAATCATTATTATATCTTCAAGATTCTCAGTTAAAAATGGTAGTACCCCTGGGAGGGTGGCCTATTCAGTCATAATCAAGTATTAATATAAAAATGAAAATTGATCTGTGAGATGTGTTTTAGCTCATGGCTTCCAGAGTCCACTGAGTAAGGGAAGAGACCCAGGACCAGTTATAGTTCTCGTGGTAAGAGAAAAAGAAAGAGGAGAAGGACAAGGGGCTACCCAGGCCGTAAAGGTTGTCTAGAAGACTGAGGCGTCAGGATGTGTGCTGAAAGAAAGGAGGGCATCTTCCCAGGAGAAGAAGGGAGAAGATGAGGACCAAAGAGAATGTTACCAAAAGAAGAGGAAGGATCAGTCAAGATAATGAACTTCACTTATTTTCAATTTTGGCCTAGAGCATATCCTACCTACAAAATCTCCGTTCCCAAGCCCTAGTTTCTGTTTTCCATAAAGCAGTCTCAACCTATTGAGTATTTAGTGAACTGTTTATACCATGATACAAAGCTATGAGAACACTTAATTGCTCTCTGCTTTCTGGAGAGAGTACTAGTAACACAGAAATTATCACATTATGTTACTAAACAATTGGCTGTCATATTGGAAGCCTTTATTTCTTAAAATAAGACAACTGATAAAGTAGGATTATTAAGAAGCCACACGTAATGATAGACTAACTACAAAAAATATGGAAAAAGTGGACCCTCACTTCTATTTTCTACCACATACAAAAATCAGTTTGAGATGGATTTCAGAGCTAAACATAAAAACGAAAACCATAACGTTTTTAGAAGAAAACCTAAGAGAATATCTTTGTGAATTGGGAGTAGACACAAGTTTCTGTAATAGATCACAGAAACCATAAAAGAAAAAAAACGGTAAATTAAGCTCTAGCAAAATTAAGGCATTCATCTCATCAAAACATGTTGCTGATATAATTAATAAACAAGCCCCAGGCAGGGACAAAATATTTCTAAAATATATTTGACCAAAAACTTTTATCCAAGATTCTTAAATAAACTTCTATAACTCATGAGCCAAAATAATAAATAAGTAAAATAATTGAACAGAGACTCCAAAAGAAAGATAAACGCTTGACCAATATGCACATTAAAATTTTTCCAACATCATTAGTCATCAGAAAAATGCAAATTCAAACCTTGTGAAGTATCTCTACACACCCTCTAGAATGGCTGGAATTAAAAAGACTGATAGCACCAAATCTGGGGGAGGAAGTGAAGCAAACGGAACTATCACCCTTTGTTGGTGAGAATATAAAATGGAAGAATCTTTTTAGGAAAAAGCCTGGCAGTTTCTTATAAAACTAAACGTAAACCAAACTTATAATATAGCAGTTTCATTCCTTGGTACTTAATCAAGAGAAATGACAACGAATGTCCACAAAAAGACTCATGGAAGAATGCTCATAACAGTCTTAAATATCGTATCAAAAAAACTGCAAACAGCTTGTGTGTACATGCAGCTGGTACAGGAAAATGGATTAGGCAAACTGCACTATATTCACACGGTGGACAGCTCTATAGTGACAAACTACTGATACCTGCACACCGTGGATGACTTTCAGAACTATTGTACTGAGTGAAAGAAAGCCCACAAAAGATAATACATTTTGCATGGCAAATACATGTATGAAGTTCTGAAACAGGCAAATTAATCCATGATAGAACAAAAATCAATTGTTTTCCTGGAGGAGGCGGGGGCAGAAACTGATGGGGAAAGGGCGTGCAGGAACTTTCTAGAGTGCCAATAATGTTCTATACCTTGATATGGGTTTGGGTTATTTATATACAGTTGTCAAAACTCAACAAGTATACCCTGAAGATGTGTGCCTTTTGTTGAATGTAAACTTTATGTCAAAAGAAAAACAAACTGAAAACAGATTTTGAACCCTAGTTAATCATATGCATGCTGAAGTACTTAGAAGATATGTTAGGTGTTTGTGGTTGGAACATGTCAAACATTTAAGATGAATTGATGAAAGGATAGGGATGGATTGATACTGTAAAATGTTAGTGGTGGCATCTAGGTGGTGGAGATATTTACTGTCAAACTCCTCCAGTGCTGTCATATGTTTAAAAATGTTCATTATAAAAAATATTAAAGAACCCACCAATACTGAAGCTCTTGGTTTTAATTTTTCAAGGTCCTGTTCACATGGTATTTCTCTTGGTGGCTGGAGCAAATAATCTCCCCTTCCAGCAAAGAAACCCTAGAAAGTATAATTCTCTGACAGAATAAAGACCATTTCATCCCTGAAGAGATAGAAAGCTTAAACCAGTGGTTCTCAGCCTGTGGGTTGCGACCCCTTTCTAACAATGAAAATACATTGCAGCATTAGGAAGGCGGAGAACCGCTGGTAAACAGACATAGTTCTGGAGGTTTGTGCTTCTATTAGCATACTTTTGTTATATAAAGGGAAATGTTTGGACTCCATCTCTGGAGGAATCTTTCTAAACTGTACTGTCTGTTCCCTCTTCCCACAACACATTCCTCTGTGTAGGAATCTTCCTGCCATCCTGGACTGGGTGAAAACTCAGAAGCCTGGAGCCATGGGTGTCAACATCATCACGTCCGACTTCGTAGACCTGGTGGACTTTGCCACGACTGTCATCGAGTTGAACGACCTCTTACAGGAGGACAAAGCTCTGGCTAAATGCTGATTTAATTTTTTATTTAACTTAATGGTGAATTTGTTGATCCAGGGTAGAGTTCTGAAGGCTTTCCTGTTAGGACGGCCCCTTGGCAGTGATGGTGACGTAAGAGGAGGATGGCTTTTTTTTTTTCCTTCCTCACAGGGCCATTTGGATAAAATTACAGGGCTTTTTACGGCATTTTTCCCAAAAAAGACTTTTTAAAAACTTAAGTCCAAGGGAAGAAAGCCCATTTCTTGCAATTAAGGCCAGGACCTCCCAATGGCTTCTGGTAGTGAATGGAACATGGAAATGGTCTCCAAGTTCCATTGGGGTGTCCAGTGTCCCCTAAGTTGCCCAGATCCCTATAGTCTTTCAGGGTGTTGTGTTTGAGCCATTGAGAGGTTGACCCAGAAAGACATTCCTGGTCAGTAGAATCACTTGGTGCAGGTGTGGACTTCCTGTGGGATACCTCTAACACCAACCTAGGGGCTCTGAGCAGAGAAGGAGCCAAGCACTAGTTCTCTCTTATATCTATGAAGGTCACCATTTCTTCTCTGAGAGAATAAGAATAAGCTGTTTCAACCACAGCTGTTCTTGCATAGCTTGTGCTGGTAACTGGTCACCTTAATTTTTCAGATACACAGTGCATACTGCCCTTGGTATCAGAAATATGTCTCCCAGTTTTAAAACATTGATTCCTTTCTATTTCTTTCAGCCCTTTCCCATAAGTGAAAGGAACAATGGTGGGAGATCTTTTTAGCGTGGGGCCCAACAAGAGATAGATATTCGTGTTTGTTGCATGCCAGATTTCTTTGATTTAATTTTGTAGCTCTTTCCAAAATGGCTGCCAACTAAGTACCTGCATCATTTGGGAAAGTCCTCTTTGGAGCCCAGTCTTCAAGCCAGATCTTGGAATTACATTTCACTGTTGTCTGCCTAGGACTTGGGTCTGCGCTGTGGGACCCAACGCTAAGTGGAAGGCAGCTTGTCCAGGCTACCATGGAGGCAGATGCAGGATGCGTGGGAAGGTGCAATGGCATTAAAGGAGGATGCTCCAAGTGGGTTTGGAGCCATTCTGTAACTCCTTGAAAACAAGACTACCTCGGGGACATTTAAGATGACTCGTGTGTCATCACGTGAGAAATACCCAGTGTTGGAACATTTCCCATCCTTGTCTCAATTGTTCTTTCTGCAGGTTGTTTTGAGCCTACAAATCACCACTGCATGAGGGCTTTGAAACGCAAGAGGGGATTTAAAAAAAAAAAAAAAAAAAAAAGATAAGAGGTGCTTATCTATAAAGAGCCCTCTTGTGTTTTGATTGATTGACTTATTTATTTATTTATTTATTTATGTGTAGATTAAATATCTCAGTGCTTCTTTACCTCGAGAGCACTCACACGGGAGCTTACTGAACTTTACCACCCAGGACAGAGGCTGCTATTTACTGTCTTCCTCCCCTCAACAGGACCACGCGTCTCTGGGCTCTGAGTGGCCTCTGACTCTGCTATAGATGCCCTGGCTCTCCCAGTGCTACTGGGGACAGTGTATATGTATGGATGTGGTCCAGATCTGAGGAGTCACTACCAAGCCACTCCCTGGGACAGAAGATGAAATGGGTCCTGAAGAACTCTTAGCTCTTAGATAGACCCTCTAAGAAGAAAAGGAAGGAGCTAGAAAGAAGATGGGTCATGAGTGCGTGTGCACATGGGTGCTCCTCAGCCAGTGAGCATCCCCAAGGAAGGGCCAGCTTCGGGATCCTTTAGGAGGAAATTTAAACATGGAGCCCAGAATGGATGTCTGCATTTAAAAAGATGGTCTGACTCTTCCCAGCAGTTTCCCACTCCTCTCCTTGGATGCTTATAGACGGATTTTGCATGTTGCCTGCAAACAGGGGCATCCTAGGGGAGCTACTAAAAGCACATACGCACCCCAACTCTTGGTCTTCCAGCCTTTACTTTCTGTAATGTAATTTAAACCCTGACTTTTACCTTCCAGACACAAAAGACTGTGGGGCTGTAACACAAAAGACTCTGGGAAGATCTGGTGGAACTTTCCCTTTTCTTGCATCTGAACCCCTCCCACAACAAGGCTTCTAGGGTAGTACTATGGAATGTTGTAGGGCCTTCTCTGGACAGGAGTAAGGAAGTGGTCCCCTTACCCTCTTAACTTTCCTTCAATTCTGGTATTAAACCCTAGTGACAAGCTCTGAAATCCCCTGGCTGCCCTCAGGGTTTTATTTTTGTTATTGTTTCATTTTGTTTTTGTTTTTAATTTTCAATCAATTGCTAGGGACTAGATCATGTCCCCTCTTTTACCCCTTTGTGACTTGGCAAAGATATAAGGAGCTGAGAGGCGACCTGCTCTGCTCTGTTTCGAGCCTCAGCTTTGTCCAGGTGCTTGGTGCTATAAGGCCAGGTGTGTTGACAAGTAGCGACACAGGATGCCAGTATCACCCAAGGGCTGCTGACTGTTCTGTGAAATGTTTACTTGATTTTTCTCCTTTTGTTGTTAAATATATATTTGCACTTCACTTGGGTTGTAACACTTAAACACACCTCGATGTTTGCATGATAAAAGTCACCAAGCATGACACAGAAGCACAGAAACCATACCAAGGTCTCATGCATGGGGCCCTGCCCTGTGTGGCGAGTACCAGTGCCCACTCCTCCTGCTGCTTTGGGTTGCCAGCCTTGGTTCCATTTTGAAAGTCTGCACTGGCATTCTGGGAAGTAGGAGGAGGATTATTTACAATTTTCCCTCGATTAACACCCTTGAATTGGCAGAATCTCTCTATCAAGAAAAAGTTGCTTAACATCTTGTGAAGGATGTGTGCCTTCTGTTCCTTGATTCAGAGGCCAGACAAGAGAACTCAGGCACGTGGGACAGAGGAAAAAATAGACTTTAGATTGATGATTCATTCTGCAACTGCCAACAATAAAAAGGGTGACCCATGTCCAAGTTCTGGGGGCCTTTCAAGATAAAGCTTTGACACATGCACAGAATTAACTTCAAGATCAGCTAAGAATCTATTTGACTGAGCCAAAGAGGATTTTAGTTTCACAGAATTGTGATCATATTTATTCCAAATGTAACAGTTTTCCATAGGCTTCCTGGACCATTTCACATATGGCCACATGTCCATGACTTTGTAGCAAAGAGGCCCATCCTAGGTTTTAGTTAGTTTAGAGCAGAGCTTATAGCCTTGAACTTTGAACCTATTAGAGGTACTGCTATGGTTTTGTGAGTGGAAAAAGACATTCTTAGGATTGGACAGAAAGGTCAAGATGGATTTGATACAAGGAATTGATGTTATTAAAGATTAAATTTTAAATTAATGGCTGATCTGTAAAGGGTCATGCCAACATTTTTTTATCTATATATTTTGTATTAGACTTGATAGTAATTAAGTTTAGCCATCTTTCTTAGAGCTAAATGCAGACTCTTGAATTCTTGGGAACAGTTAAGCACAGAACAAACCCAGGATTTCATATTAACGCAAAGAAAAGCACAAGAGCTCAAGGTAATGATAGAGCTGAAGAATCCCAGTTCTTCTTTCAAGACTTCCTCTTCAAATAAGGAAAAATTATTTTCTACCCCAAATGACAATGTAATACTCGTTCTGGAATTAAATGTAGTTTTGTAGTGTGTCAGAATTTTCTCTCTGGCTTTCAGAATCTTGTCTTCAGAAAATGCTCCCCAAAGAGCACACATATTCCAATCTAGCTAGAAGGCTGAAATGAAACTTTTTCCTGGAAGCAAAGGGTCTACATGAAATCAGACCATCTTATAGATTGAGCTTATGCCACAGTTAAGGTTTTTGTAATGTCCTTTATTGTCTGACTGCAGAATTTTTCTGTTAAATTCTGGGAAACAGAGTGGCCTGCTGAAGGGGCTCAGAGTAGCAGCTCCCCTCCTATAGCTGAGCAAGTGACCCTGTGCTCCATTGTGCTGTCCCTCCTCTACCTGCCACTTCAGTGCTGAGTGTTTTACAAGTCTTGGCTGATTAGCTCCCCAAAATATAAGGTTCCTAGTGTGTAGACTAAATGCCTTATAGTCAGGGGAGGCAGGGTTGTGGCATTCTTCCTCTTGTGTGTATGAAGGATGCTACTTGGGTTTATTCCCTTAAGTGTGGTGTAGGGTAATAGAACTTGTCCAGGAATGGTGCCTTTGGTGATCTGTAAAATGAAATATGTAATGTTCAAAGAAATCTTCCAAGATATATGTGGGCTCCTGAGAGGTAGACTTTCCCAGGACATACCAAACAATCTTGCTATGCCAAGAGTAAAACAAATAGAAATGGATAGCATCAGACAGCCAGACTGACAGGAAGTTTGTTTCGTATGGGATAGAACCTGGTTGTCCCTCTAAGTCACACCAACTCTCCAGTACATCTTGGCCTTCTGCCCCAGGCTGCTCCCTGGTATTAACCCTCATAGCTTTGTCAAGCACACATTGCTTTGCAACACATGGGAGTGAACTGACTGGGTTGTAAGTGTTTAGCTTGAAAATGTGCCCTTAATTCCAAATGATACTAAGTAGCTCTTCCCTGCCCCCAGGAGACCCACTATCTCCTTAGTGACTGTATTCCCCACCTTCCTAGAATACAGCCTATTCCACTCTAGTGCTAATGGCACTATATCTCTGAACTGGCCCTAACCCAGAAAAATACAATAGAAAATGCTATTGATATTCTTAAAATAGCATCATCTTAGACACTATAAAAATATTCTCATCTTAGACACTATAAAAATATTCTAAGATAACTCTATCCTGAGTGGATATAGTGTTCTAGTATCTTCTCCAACAAAACTTGTTCTTAGGACTGTCAAACACATTTCTAAGCCAAATAGTTTAGATAAAATATTTCCTTTCTCTTTTCTGGGAATTCAATCTCATGGTCTATGGAGGCAAATGCCATCAATAGTCTGGAGCCATTTTCTGTCATTCCTTCTGATCTTCTTCATAGAATACCACTTTCTCCTCCAGTCTCCTGACTCTTCTCCATATTGGCTGATTACTATTAATCACAGGATGCTAGCAAAATTACAGGGGAAAGCACACGCATTCGGTGATGTCCAGCACCCTCTTCTTACAGTGGTGATTGGTTGTTACTCTTCTCAAATGCATCATTCTGTTCTCCCTCCACCCTAGTCTTTAGAACTACACCTGATTGGAGCCCAAAACTTGGGACCAAAACTTAATTCAAATAGCAGGGGCTTGCTCACAAGCTCTAAGTCCAAGAAGAAGCACAGCACTTGAAAAGTCAAATAGGCCTTTGGTAGCTTTGTACATTTGCAATTTTACATTCGTTATTAGCTTATAGTGCTAATAACACTTCAGTCATGGATCTATAATATCAATAGATAAACCTTAGAACATATTTGAGAAATAGTGGTACTTGCTGCTATTATACTTACTAATTTATACCCTGATATTAATAAATATTAAATACAGATTGTATACATTATTTATATTGTGTATATGCCAACTGTAATACTTAACCTCACTGATCAGCAATTAGAAAATACAGGAATTGTCATAGTGAAAATAAGTCTTGTTCAATTCAAATGATACATAAATCTAATAAATGCTGTCATAGGTATTACATTTTATCCTCTATTGCTTGCTTTACACTACAGTGCATGTTTTTTGCTAAGATAATAATAATAAATTATACCAGTTTTAAGGTTAGGATTAAAATGTTTGCATATATGCTGCTTGATACTGTGAAATGTATTTTGTGGCTTAAATTATCATGTCCGTACACATTTCACTTGTTTTTTTCTCCTTAGGAAGTAATTGCAGTTATCTCTGTTATATCTTCTTTCTTATACCTTTGATAAAACTGCTCACTTCAACCTAGAACATTGTAAGGCCAGAATACCTCATTTTATCAGTGAAAACATTTTCATACATATGATGACATGGTGTGATTTCTTGTATTTTATTTGCACATAAATAGACTTAAACCTAATAATAAATCTAAAACTTCAGCAAGCACTTTTCCATTGTCTGGATGAACATTTTGTTTTTGGTCCACTTCTAATTTTGTGTTCAAGAGCTACAGACTCAGTGTCAATAAAATACCTTGTTACACAAAATTGGTGAAAACCTTCTCAGGCATGTCTAGAACACACTGAGACGAGCAAAACGTGCCTGCAATCCACAAGATAAGCCGTGCATGAAATGTGTACACAGCCTTGTCACACATGCTTTTCCAAGCTGCATCCCAAGCACTTCAGTTATTTCCACTAAGGTTAGAGCAGGCCTTGCAGACATCCATACAGACTCCCATGTTCTCCTCACCTGACCACTATCTCGGCCCACCTTAATCTGAGTGATTACTGAATGCCCATGAATAGAGGGATACGGAGATTGTATATTTGCGTGTGTGTGCAAAGAATAAGTAAGTGTGGGCCTGTCGTTTCTGTGGCAATGCAGATTCCAATATTTTCCAGTTCTTTTTAGTAGAATATCTAAGACCACTTGATTTCAGTGAATTCTTGTCTTCTCTATCCTCTATGAAAATAATGGTTGAGGTGAAAGTCCTTTGTGTGAATTTAGCAAAGTCAAATTAACTCAAAGTAATTATTCATTTCCTATCATCAAATATTGGAACAGGTAACTGAGAATAACTATATGTCTGTTTATATTGCCCTATAAATTAAAAAACATAGTCATAGTCAGAATTTTCTGCTTGTATTTATAGTTTTTGTTTAGTAAACCTACCATACTATCCTCTGACTGGCTTTAATAAGCACCCTTGCAGTTGTTCATATGATGTAGAGAGGGCTAAGTCCAGCCAGGCTTTGCTTATGTTTGGACTTAGCATGCATGGTGCAATTGCAAAGATACTGCTAACCTGCTTCAATTTCTGAACGTATACTTGGGCTGAGCTATTGCCTCTATAACAATGGAGCTCTTACATTATATATGAACTCTTTAATACCTAATCACAGATCAATTTATCATATTGCAAGTAGGTCATAAACTATCTAGTACAGAAGCTGAGAATAGGCATTTCAGAAATGCATAGACCTGGATTTTTGTCCCAACTTCATTGCAACCAGACTATGTGTCCTCAGATAAATTAACATCTCTACATATATATGAAATACAGGGCTAATAATACCTACTATGAAGGGTTATTCAGAAGACCAAATAAAAAATGTATGGAAACCTTCCTAGCACAGAGCATGGTGCATAGAAAATACTCCATAGGCTTCACACCAGGAGATGGTACTTTGCACCCACCTCCTCCAAATGGCACCCAGCACAATCCCTTCAACATGATTGAATGCAAACCTCTGTGTTGACTGGTAAATGACTTAGGTGGAAATAATTAATGAGAGATAAAGCAGATAAATTTGGACACTGATAAAGATTGTGAAAGCTCTTTGCATGGCAAATTCATGGGGGCTCTGTCCAACATCAAGGCAGCTGAGTGCTTAGACGGGGTGGTTCATTCTGTGTGTGTTTGGGTGTGTGAGTGAGAGAGATTCTTAGTCAGGGGTAAAGAGAAGAACAGAGTGTGAGGAAGGCTCTAGCCTTTGGGTTTAGCTATTGGTAGTTCCCAACTATGGAAGGTTCCTAATCTGGAGGTGCTCATGTTAGTATGTACTTCTGGACCCAGTCCCTGAAGAGTATATTTCTTTGTATCTTAAGGTATATCTCAGTAAGTGTGGCTACGAGTATGTATTTTGATGTGTACCCAGTTGGAGAATTAATGGACCAAAAATGTCTTGTTCAAAGAGTAGAATTCATGCCACAGCTGGTATGCAAAATAATGGGTGGTTGAAGATGGCCACATCCTTAAATAGCATTAATATCATTAATTAATCAATTCTGATTAATAAAGAGGAAAGTCTCAGTTTAGTGATGAAACCTCTCTATCCCTCACTTATCAACCAAAATCCAAAAGGCAGTTGTATCTAGCTAACATTTAATTTCATTTGTGTTATATTTATTTTGTAGGTACCTTTTCTTTACAGCAAGTTGTCCTGGGTTTTCAATAGTGACGTACAATTTCCCTTCAAAATAAATTTATCTAAAGTCTTTTTAAAGAGTCTACTGTGAAGAAGCTGTGGAAATGGCCTAAGTATACGATACTTTTCAAGCTGAAAAATGCAATTGATTCCACCTCAATTATGGGGCCTAAAAGTGGGTTTGGTACTCCTAACAGTCCTTGTTAGCTACCTAAATATATATAAACTACTGTTGGAGATTGAAAATCATTCCTTTTCCATAAGAAATCTTTCTTCATGTCTCCTGTAGAAATCCAAGCTGAACAATCTCTCTCCAAGCTGTCTGGCAGTTTAAACCAGGCAAAGCAGAGTCTTGGAGTGAGTCAGTCTCATATACGGCTGAACTTGGTAAATATTGAATTCATTTAGAGAGCAAATGCCATTTCTTGAGCTTTGAAAGAGATGTCCTTTTCTATGAATCCCTGAGGTTAAGATAGCCTGAATGTCCTGGATGTTTGTTGTGGTTTTCTTCCAAAGAAATTCTTCCTGATCAGCAGTACGTATCTGTTTATCCCTCTGCACATCTGCTCACTAGGACCAAAGGAGTGGTTGTTACAATATTCTCAAGACTTGAACCCTTTCATTCTCAGAGTGGGAGGTTGCAAGGGAGGGACAATGGTCAAAGCCCATGTGCCTGAAACCCCACCCAGGATGGCCTGGACAAGCGCCAGCAGGACAAAAGCACTAGTCAGAACAGGGTGTTTTCACAGCTGGGCAGTGTTTTTGGACAGCATGGGTGGGAAAGAGGGACACAGTAGTATCATCCTCTGTCCAGTGGCATCGTGCTAAAGGAAGCCATAGGCAGGCAGATGGCTTTTATCTACAGGGGCCAAGCACCTAAAGGGTAAAATTTATCTTATAAAGGCCCCAAGAAGCAAAGTTCTTAATTGCAAAAGGAGGCCACTGAAAGAAGTTCTTTGTTTAACCTAAGAACTTGGCTGCTTTTGGCTTGGGCACTTTCCTGCCTTAATCTTCACTGGGCGTTTGCTCAATCCAGGCCCAAGGGGTCTCATTTTTAGGGCCTCCATGAATTGTAACGGGATCCAGAAGATGATAGTGGCTGCCTTTTGCAAAAGCTTCTCCCACCAGCAACCCGTAATGCACTCTCAATCACTGATAGATGTATCTATTCAAAGAACTGCCAGATGAGTCTCACCATACAAGAATTCAATAGAAGAAACTCCATTATTAAATGGGAGATTTGGTAATGTGATCTCCAAATTCCCTTCCAAGTTTGCTAAAATATAAGGGTGTAAAATTCTCCTCCTATGTATAACTTATTCTCAGAGCCTCTTATCCACTTCCCAGATCCAATTACAAGGTAACCACTTTTCTGGGTAACCAGTAGCAATCAGACTGTACTTTCTGCCCCCTACGGTCCTGCTATCTGATTTTGTCACCCTGCTCTCTGGTTGGATTTGAGCAGGACTAGGAGCCTGTCCTGCTGTGTAATGATTGGCCAGACCAGGCAGCTGAGACCAGCACAGACTCCCTCCTTCACATCTGTCAACATAGCTGGTTGCGGGCAAGTTGCTGCCAGTGACCACTGTCTGGGGGGGCCAGAGAGAGTAGGGAAAGAAATGGAGAGGAACACCTCACTTTCATGCTTGGGGACAATTAGAAACCTGTGTTGATGCTTCTTCCCAGCATCTCAAACTCTCCAGCAGGTGCTGGGACAGCCGTGAACTCTTACAGCTGAGTCAGGAACGAAGCTGAGAGGAGAGCTAGGATTGAAAAACAATCGAGGTAAGTGATCTGTCTGATCATGGATCCTTCTCTCCAGATTACAAAACAAGAAATCTGCATAGCCTTATGCATAACCAGAGCGTCTCTCATGATGGTCTGCTGAAGGCCAGGTGGTAGGTGTGAGTGTGTGTCGGGAGAATTCAATCATTGTCCATCTTCTGCAAAGCGAGCTGTGCTTCCTTTCCATGTTCTCTTGTTGTTCCTCTACATATTTCAAAAATCTGGGAGGCTTTTGAAAAAAATCTTCCATTATCACAAGTTATATTGGTGATTTATTGAAATTTTCCCATTAGCAATGGCTCCACGAACATGATTTTGTTCCAGAATTTCGCTTGTATGAATTTTTTCCACTTTCAAGATACACCAGAGTGTGCATATAATTCTGAGCAACACGCTGTTCATTCAGGGGGCGGTCAGCCTATCATTTAGGGAGTTAAGTGCATTTTTCTACTTTGGAAGCTAGAGAGTTAAAAGTCCTGAAATTACTGGAGCAGAATCAAGCCTATTTACCTAAGCTTATCACACTGGGCAGCCAGGTCAATCATTTACTGAGGCAAGGCTGTTTCCTAGCTTGCACTGAAGACCACCACAGCCTTTTCCTCACTGAAACTTTATGGAATAGAACACAGGAAATAGAGAAGGAACCTTTGTCTGAAGCTATAGCCTGTATTTTCTTCTGCCAGAGTAAGTTTTTTAATGATTTTTTATCCTACCAGAATAATAAATGTCACAGGTCCCTCTAAGCTCAGTAAAAAAGAAACAGGAGTAAGATTCATACACAAAGCTAATACCCGAGCTGACCTCAGGAACAAGAGCTGTGGCTTCGAGACAGCTTCCCCTGTCGCTAGGTCTACAGGGAAAGATGCAGACTGTCTATAGAACAGTTAATGGTTCTTGAGGGAAAGTGAGGTTACAAAGTCATCACAAAAAAATCCTTGGAATTTTTCCCTTTCAAGTCTATATATTCTGGAAATATGTTATTTTTAATGAGCACAATCCATTTTTTAGGCCCAGAACTCCTCTAATTTCAGCACTATTGTCATATTATTACCACATACACTTGTCAGGACTGTGCAATAATTTCTGGCTCTCAATTATTGATTAGAAACCTGGTGATAAGGAGACCCTATTTTTCTGAACTCCCTTTAGCAAAAGGATTGGGCCCTATATTGGACCAGGTAATGTTGGACTCTATTTTTGTCAGCCATTTATAGAACTGATGTGACTGTTCTCAGGTAAGGTTTGTGGCCTGAATGTTTAGCAGCTGAGGCGGTTAACTAGATGCGAGAGTAGAGGCCATTGTAGACACAAACCTATGTGTGATTTGGGGTAAGTCTGTGACTACTTACCAAGAATTATGGAAAACTGAGAATTTTCTGTGACACTATTAAGTCCTATAAAATGGTAACTGTGGGTCTGGTGGGCATCTAAAGCCGGTTTGTAGATACTAATGATGGAGGTGGTTTTGAAGAAGGCAAAGGGTCTCAGGGCACTCAAATGCATTGGCCACACTCACCACAACACTGTAGCCTACATTAGGGACAGATGCACAGATCCCACCTGTGCTTGTGGGAAGCATCTGTCTCAAGGCCTAAGCACACTGGAAGTCCCTAAGGGTAGACCCAGATTTTCTTTCCATTTCATGTATATTGGGGAGTAGGTAAAGGGAGATTATCCTTGAGATTGACTACAGTAGAATAGCCATTGTTATTGCTTTGACATGTTAGGAGGCTAGAATACAGAAGTCAATTAATTGGCCCCAAGAGTCTGAGACAGGATTCTACTCAGCTCTGCCTTGTTGCCATCCCAGTGCTTTTCCCACGAGGTCATGGAGTTGAGCACAGGGAGAAACAAAATTGGGAGGTCACCCAGGTAAGCAAGGCTGACTCCACAGTTAGAAGTTCTCTACCAACCCTTGAATATGCCAGGCCTGAGGCCAGGTGGATCCCCCAACAAACAAAAGGCCAGCATTAGATTGGACTAGACCTTCTTGGAGGGGAGGTAAAGGGAAACACAAGCAGTGAGCCAAGGGATTTTTCTAGGGTGCCAGTCACTGGAGTCATCTTGCTCCTACATATTTCCTAAGTAAACCAGATCTCTGCACCTTTCTACTCCATAGACACAAATAGCCTCAACTAACATCTTACCCCTGAACTAATTCCAGAGAAAGAAATGACCCTATCCCAATCCTCCCCCCAGGAACTCCAGAATTTAATTACTATTTCCTCTTACCTCAGCTAATATCCACTCATCTAAATCCAAGCAAGAAGAACCATCAATAGGCATCATACCAAGGCTCCAGCCATGTGCAACCCAAAGAGACCGTGTTGGCCTGGGGGCCACAAGGCTTGCTGGTAAATGAGTAATGTGCAGGAAGGAGCCTTCCTTTTCACCCCTGCCCCTGGTTTCACTTTTGTTCAGAAATACCCTAAAAATTCCACTAGCTATCTAAAATAAATTCCAAAGTAGCCTCAATCCCTGAGCACTTAAATGATGAAGATAAATAAATTCCATCATGAAATGCGGCTGGCTAAACACGTTTGAACAAAGGACTTTACTGGCCCGCCTCATACATACCTCCAGAGTACGATAGCAAAGGCATGACAAACAGGGATTGTATCACCCACCACCTCCACTCCTTCCTAGATAACTGGCCCCATGTGAGCTGCATCACACACTATCATTTCTATTAACTAAAACACCCGGAGAAAGAAAGAAATTGATTCTAAAACACATAACAATGTTTTACCTTCATCAAGTGCTTATTACGAGCAAGAAATGAACTATTGCCTTATTATCTATACCTTTTAAAAAATTTAATTTTCGTAACAAATGCAAATCGCCCACGGCACAGATCTACTAAGATGAGGTGAATTTGAGTTGAGGCGTGTCTGCTTCTAAAGCTCGGGTCTGTAGCATTCTGTTCTGGGACGCCTACTCAACAGTGTGTACTCTGTTCATGTTTTAAGTGCCCAAATGTAAAGAGTCTTTTGCAAATTATTTAGAATATTTGTCTAGCCCCCCTCCCTGCCCTCACAAAGTGTTCTCAACCCTGTACCGGCATAAAACTCCACATCACTGTGGCTTTTCTCTCCTCTTGGGAAGCAACCACAGAACACACATACACACATACGTGTGCACACGCTCACACACGTACACACAATAACAATTGCCTACAGCTCATTGTTTTGATTCCTTTCTGAAGGTGTGAAAGCTTCATAATTGTTCTTATTTCCTGGTTTACAAACAATTCTTTGGTTGTGGGAGGGGGGGCTTGATTGATTTTAATGCAATTTACATTAAAGAAACAAGTATTTTATTTATCACATCAACATTTTTTTGAAATTTATTTCTGCAGTGAAATTTTAGTCTTTGAGAAAGCTAAGTGTTTCCAAACCGTCCAGCATGTCAATAGTTTTATTTCATCTTCATCATATCCTTGTAGATAAGTACCATTTGGGGGGGGGATAGCGTTTCTGATGAGGAACCTGAGACTGGACAGATGGGTGCCCTTCTCAGTCTCACTCAGCCAACAAGTCCCATAGGTCTTGGGATTCCAAATTCTTTGTTCTTTTTTTTTTTCCTAATACACAAGCATTTTTCTCTGGATTCCTAAGGCCTATAAATGGTAGGAATGATGCCCACAGCTATTTGCAAAACTAAAAATGTCAAATGACTCCACCACCTCCTCTTGGGCTGTAGGGATCCACTCAAACATTGCTTTGCTTTTGGCTAGAATTCTACCTGGTCAGTGTGATAAGCCTCTTACTCCAATTAAATTTTCATAGAACAATAAAAATACAGATGTTGTTACTTAATAAATTCTGTCTTAAAGGCAAAAACCTATTAAGCCCATGTACCATGAGCAAAATAAAATTTCAAAGAGTTCTTGCTAAGAGAAAGGTAAGAAATCACCATCTTCCAATCTTTCGTGTACCTGCAGAACTGTATATATATGTAGGGGCTACAGCTCCCACAGTGTTTCTTGATAAACACAAACCCTCTTGTGGTTAATCCTATAACCAGATGAATGCTCCTTGGGTCAGTCACCAAATGGTAGGGAACATAAGTTAGTCCTTTTACAAATTGAGGATCTATTATGAGTATAGATTCAATGTCTATAGAAACCAGCTATAATTAACAGAAGGGATTCTTGTGCCCTGTGAATTCTCTTTCAGTCCTAAGATGTTTGGAGGGGTCGGGGAGCCCTACATAGTGCTGCATCTAGAGGAGATTGAGTATTTTCCTATTCCTAAAGCTTCCCTGGGAATTGCCTCTGGCTGGCTGCCTGAGTCTCAATCCCATGTGACAGTTTTGTGGACCACATCCTTGCTTTAGTGATAATGTGCACCCCCATTCTACCTTTGTCCTCCTTTCTGTGATCTCAGAGACGATCTGTCTAAGGCTCTTGGTGCAGAAGAATTCATTGTTTGAAGCAATGAGAAAACAAGAAGAATGAAACTTCTGCCCCTGCCCCATGGCAGCTTGAAAATTGTCCTCTTCTCTGCAATTCCAAGGTCATGTTGCCCATGGGAGCAGTCAAGGAACTGAAGGTCACAAAGAGCTGGCAAATCACCATGCCTTGGAAGAGTTCCCAGAAAGTAAAATGAAAATGAAATTTTTTCACATAAGACCTCTGTATTTTGAGGACAAGTTTCAAACAGTTTGAATTTGCAGTTTCACTGTGCACTGAGGTGACCCCCACAAAGTCCACTATGTTTTCTAAAGCCAAAACAGTATCAAAAATACTTCCTACAGAGAACTCTAAGTAGGCAGAATTCTTTTTTGTCATCGCTGGGCTGATGTTTTCAAGGGATTCATGTCTTAAGATAAGCCTCATATATTGCATTTGGCTGGGGCACATGTGTATTGCTGTGGAATGATGGCTTTCATCCAGGGGGCCTACTTTGTGATGATCTCATTAGGTCTCACAAGGTAAACAGCTTACAGCTTGTGGTTAGTACATCAGCAGTCTGCAAGGGAAAAAAACCCAGAGGCCCACCAGAAGACATTGCAGTGACTGAGCAGATGACAGACGTCCCCATCACCCAAGGGCAGCCAGTACCTTACGCCTCCAATTCAAGGGAGATGTTCTCTTGATTTCAAATATAAGTTTTCCATGAAATTTAGCTCTACTTCTTAGATAGGAATCCTGAAGATAGGCAAGAGCCAATGGCAAGACTTCCTAGAACATGACTGTTCTCTATCCAAATTCATCTTATTTTCCTTCTCTTTGCAAAATGAATATTCTCCATGTTCATAAAAGATATTGTTATAGAATGTAGTTGTATCGGTAACTCGATAGTCAACAAATTAAACACAAAATAGTCCAACAGAGGTATCCTAGTCCTGACTTACTGTTGTCTTTGCTGGTGAACTTGTGATAATTTCTGGACTTCTTGCTGGTGGTTCAGCTTCAGTTCCTCACTCATCTGCATGTTTACCCAGAATGACCACAAGCATTTACTGATGGGCTAACCTCAGTTCAGCAACAGTCGTATACTCCTTCCCTGAAGTGTGTTGGACACTTTTTTAAAAACAGGATTACATAATTTTGTCACTCATCAGAGAGAAGGTTTGAAACTTACCAAGTGGGCCAAACCACAGCCTCCTTAGAGTCCTGCGTGTGTGTATATGTACTTTTCATCCTTACACAGTATCCTGAAGATTATGTGTATTCACTAAATATTTGTTAGTGATAATAAATTGGTAGGTGAACTGAGAATTTAGTGGAGAAAGTGATTTTAAATGAGTAGAGTTTGGAATTGCTGAAGAAGGCCAAGGGTAGAACTGAAGTGTTAACTCCCAGCATGCACTGAGGGCCTACTTGCTCTCCACCATCCCTCGATAGAGCAGCACAGTGGATGGCGGATTTGGATTCTGTTTCGTTCTCCTGCTACCAGGTGCCTATCAAACATCTGTGCAAGTCACATCGGGTCTGTGGGCCTCGATTTTTACATTTTCGAAATGGAGTCAGGAGGTTGGGAGTATATCATCTTTAATATCGCCTCTAGCTTTAATATTCTGTCTTCTATGAGAAACGATGAGATCAAAAAGTTCTTTAAGGAAAATGCAGAAATGATTTTGATCTTTCTAGGGTAGCTGTCCCTATCTCTTTTGTAAACTGGGAGGAATGAAAAACTGCTCAAGAGATGTGACATTGAGGATGGAATAAATTGGAGGGGCTGGAGATCTTTGCTGCACAAAGAATCCACTTGGCTGGGAGAACACAGGGAACCACAAGGAGTTTTCTTGTCCATCTGCAGCCCTGGCACCAGCACTCAGCTTTGCCTCACCTGTGTGTTACTAATACAAGATCCAGGAAACAGGCACTCAGGACAATTATTGTCTTTACAAACAAACAGAATCCCTTAAAGGTGAGGTGCCATGCCCAAGGTTACAGAAACATGGTAGTGAGTCAGAAGGAACTGTGTGTGTTTGGAGGAAGGGGAGCAGATGACTCTATAAGCAAACAGTGGAAGAGTGAGGTTGAGATCCACACTTCCTCGGCAGTACACAAAACATGAGCTCCCCCAGCGGCCCTGCCAGGGCTCCTCACTCAGGTCGTTGCTAACTGGGTGTCTGTGCTCATGTCCCTCCTTGTAAGCTTCATGAAAGGATATTTGTAACAAAGAGAATACACATCAAGGACGTGAGAGTACATCAAAGCTCTTCCCCCAGGGCTCTGGACTGAAAGGGCAGTTTTCTTTGGAGAGGGGCCCATTTCCCTCTTAAAGTCTGGAGAAATGAAAGATGGCCATCAGGATGACTGGCACAATTACGTGTTCCTTTTCAAGCATGGATTTTTTTTTTTTTAACCTGTGGGGAAATTTCATTTCTCTCTGCTCTACTTCTCTATGTGAAAGGGAAGAATAATGCTTTCTCCCTGTTACAGTACATGAGAGAAGACAGCCCTGGGCGGTACTGTTCAAAAGAACCTACTAATTGCAGCAAACACCACGGTGCGACTAGACTCGGCAGTAAGGGAGTGTGATAGCATCATGGCCCACAGTCCGTGACTTCACCTGCCCAGACCCATGCCCAGGTTGCTCTAAAGCCCTGAGGAACCACACTCACAAGTGATGGCAAAGAACCTCTGGTCCAGCAAGAAGAGCACTGAAAGACATTGGCCATCTGCAGTCTTGTGTCTCAGTCACAGTTAGAGGCTACATCACTTTGCTGCCTGTTTCTATCCTTTTTAAATATAAGAGTGGGAGAGGAACATTAATTGTCATCAGGTGATAGCTGATAATTTTCTGGGGAAGGGAGTAATGCCATGAGTTGAATAAGAATTGTCTGGTTTCCTAGCAGTTTTTGAGTGACTTTCTATTGTATACAACAAAAATCTTACTGGACAAACCCACTTCTCAGTTTTCACTTTGTTTTTAATCACTACTCGATTTCTTCTTAGGTAGTCTCTTGGGCAGAGGGATTAGGTAACAGGTTACACAGTAAATAATGCTCAGTGTCCACACCACATTGGTTACACTCTATTTATTTATTTATTATTTAGAGACAAAGTCTCACATTATTGCCCTGTGTAGTTTACTGTGGCCTCATAGCTCAGAGCAACCTCAAACTCCTGAGTTTGAATGATCTTGTCTCAGCCTCCTAAGAAGCTGGGACTACAAGTGCCCCTCACAATGCTCAACTAATTTTTCCTATTTTTAGTAGACATAAGGTCTTGCTCTTGCTCAGGCTGGTCTTGAAGTCTTGAGCTCAAGCAATCCATACATTCACCTTTTAGAATCCATAAAACAAACGTTCACCAAAACATATCTTTGAGTTGGGCACCATATATATTCAATTAAGGTGAGATATGAAGAAGGTAGTCTCATGATTCAATCATGTATTTTCTCTTAATGAGGCCAGAGCCTCAGAGCAGGCCATAATGATCCTAACAATCATGATCAATGTCAAAGTAAGCTCAAACACATATCTCAATGCCTCAGTGAATTACCATCAAGTTAAAAAAAAATCAACAAAAGTTAGAACAAAAAAAAAAAACAGGCGAGAGAACTGAAACAAGGGACAATTTCATACATTTTCTGATGATAATGACCAAGTACCAGCTGGCCCCTTTGTGAGCTCTACAGTCGGTGTGCACACCACAGCTTCTTGAATTAAACTGAATTCCTGTTATTGGACTGAATTCTGTGACCCTGCCAGCCTTCTAGAAAGAAAAGAAAAGGTTTCAGAGCATACAGTAAAATGGAACTCTGATTTCCTGCTTTCAAGAAGACATTTGGATTTGGCGCCTGTAACTCAGTTGTTAGGGTGCTAGCCACATACATCGAGGCTGGAGGATTCAAACCTGGCACAGACCTGCTAAACAATGACAACTACAACAACAACAACAACAAATAGTCGGGTGTTGTGGTGGGCACCTGTAGTTCCAGCTTCTTGGGAGGCTGAGGCAAGAGAATCGCTTAAGCCCAAGAGTTTGAAGTTGCTGTGAGCTATGAACCATAGCACTCTATCAAGGATGACATAGTAAGACTCTATCTCAAAAAAAAGAAGACATTTGGCCTCTCATGTACCTACCCATAGCTTTCACTCAGCCCACTGATCTCTGAGGAAGTCAAAGTCCAAGCATCTCCCTTCTGTGTCTCAGCACTGGACTAGATTCAAAAGGGAAGAGCTTAGAGGCTTTCCAGAAGACTCAGGACTATTCCTGATCATTCCAATTTTCACTGCCCACTGGGTAGTGGGCAGCATTTTGAACAGAGATTTTCATGCTACAAATCTTCAGGCTTTTGGCAGTGCCAAGTGTCTTGCTGTGATTGAAGTGGAATTAAAATAATTTACAAGGGGTGTGTGTGTGTGTGTGATACATGGAAAGAATTTTAATATGAGAAGAACATTAGATCTAATCGCAACAAGAAAAATCTTTTGTCTGGACTATTCCTGGGTGTGGGTTACACAAAAATCTAAATACTTTTTAATTTCTGGGATTAATTAGCAAATATCTATTTAAAACACTGGCTTCTATTGACAGCATATTTCTTTCTCCAAAACTACTGCAACACATTTTGATCATTTTTAGAAAATACACCCTAGAAGAACTTTCGGCATGTAAAAAATTCTTTTGTGATGTCTAAATGAGTCTCAGGGTTGGTTAACTATACTGAACTTTAAATGTCTTCAAGTAACTCTTGACATGCTGTATTTTATATCCTATTACCATCTATCTTATTTTAGTAGTAGTCTAAGTCATTAACGAATGAAGTTCAAGTTAGGAGATCAATGGATTCAATAGCCTGTGCATTATCTGATTAGACTGTATGCTTAGCCTAGTCTCCAAACATATTTTTTCTCCTATTCTTCAGACACACACTCTTCCTCTGTCTGGTTTTGCTTAATCTTTGGCTGTTCCCTTGAAGGGATTAGCTGAGGGTCACCATCTTTCCTCTTTTAACCACTGTCTGATAAGCCTCCAAGTAGGATACTGCTATACTTCACAAGCATTACTATAATATCAAAAGCTATTAACTCCCACTTCCCCCAAGCCAAGAACATAAGCATGTTGGAATCAAATATTTTCCATTGTTCTAACATAGATCCAATAAGAAGACATTTACAGAGTGCCTAACACATGTTCGACACTGTGTTAAGAGCTATAGATTCAGATATGAATAGGTCACAGTTCTGCTCAAAAGGAAGGCCAATATCTCATAGAGCAGATGAACCAAGGAAGGAGCCAACACAGTATTGTATGAGGCTGTAAAGGCAGTGACAACCGAATACAGTGTAGAAGACTTCCAGATGGACGCTCAGGAAGACCAGCATGAGACTCAAAGTCCAAGCGGTATTTTTTAAAAAAGGAAATTAGGATTTTCATCTTTCCTTTTATAAGAATTCAGACCTTAAAGAAAAATCTGCTTATTTTTTAAGAATTTATTTGAATATCCCAAGAAGGGGGAAACAATAGGAATAGAGACAGGCGTGGTAATCACGGGTGAGGAAGTTTGATCCCTGGAGAAGGAAGGTAAGAGGAAAGTCCAGAGAGATCCTTCTAACTAAAAGGCAGAATCAAGAAGAACTAGAACTTTGCCCTGAATCAGACTCTGTGCTTAATTCACAGCCCTGGGACCTGAAGTCTTAATTTAGAAACATTCTCTGAGCATGGTACTGGCACAAAAATAGAGAGGTAGATGTATGGAACAGAATAGAGAGCCAACAGATGAATCCAACTACTTACCGGTACCTGATCTTTGACAAACCAATTAAAACATCGAGTGGGGAAAAGATTCCCTATTTGACAAATGGTGCTGGGCAAACTGGCAACCTGTAGAAGACTGAAACTGGACCCACACCTTTCACCATTAACTAAGTTAGACTCTCACTGGATTAAAGACTTAAACTTAAGACTTTTCTTCCATTGCTAAGAAGAATATGTTCCAGCTCCATCCCTTTTTAAAAGCTGCATAATATTTCATGGTGTAAATATGCCACCATTTTTTTTTTCAATTTATTGAATGGTAACTGTGTACATTAATGCACTTCTGGGGTATAGTGTGGTGTTTTCACACACAATCCGAAACAATTCCATCAAACCCTCCCTCCACCTACTCCCCTCTCCCTTCCCCCACCCGCCCGCCACCCCATATTCTTAGGTTGTTATTAGGTTATAGCTTTCATATAAAAAGGTTTAAATTAATTTCATAATAGGGGTGTGTACATTGGATACTTTTTCTTCCATTCCTGTGATACTTTGCTAAGAAGAACATTTTCCAGCTCCATCCATGTGAACATAAAGGACGTAAAGTCTCCATCTTTCTTTTTTTTTTTTTTTGAGACGGAGCCTCAAGCTATCCCCCTGGGTAGAGTGCCATGGCATCACAGCTCATAGCAACCTCCAACTCCTGGGCTCAAGCGAGTCTCTTGCCTCTGCCTCCCAAGTGGCTGGGACCACAGGCGCCCGCCACAACGCCCGGCCATTTTTTGGTTGCAGCCATCATTGTTGTTTGGCAGGCCCGGGCTGGGGATTCGAACCCGCCACCTGAGGTGTACGTGGCTGGTGCCTTAGCCGATTGAGCCACAGGCGCCGAGCTGGCTTAGGTGATTCTTTTGCTTCAGCCTCCCAAGTAGCAACACAGGTACCTACCTTAATGCCTGGGTATTTTTGGCTGGAGTTTGGCCAGGTCTGGGTTTGAACCTGCCACCCTCAGTATATGGTGCCAGTGCCCTACCCACTGAGCCACAGCGCTGTCCTCATCTTTTTTATTTTCTTCTGAGACAGTCACCCAGGCTGGAGTGTAGAGGCAAAGACACTTACCCTCCTGTATCCTCCAACTCATGGGCTCAAATGAATCTCTCACCACCTCAGCCTCCCAAGTAGCTGGGACTGCAGGTGCACACCAGCATGCCTGGCCAATTTTTTTCTGAAACAGTGATTTTGTTGAGAGTGCTCTGGTGACATATCTCACAGCAACCTCAGACTTAGCGTCCTGAGTAGCTAGGACTATAGGTGCCTGCCACAACACCTGGCTATTTTTAGAGACGGCATCTCACTGTTGCTCAGGCTATTCTCCAATCTTGGACTCAAGTGATCTACCTCAACCTCCCAATGTGATGAGATTCCAGGTGTGAGTCACTGAGCCTCACCAAAGAAGTTATATAGTTGTATGATGCCATCTTTCCATTGGGGTTGAATTTGATGGGAACTGCTGAAATTCATCTGTCAAATTGCTATAGATGTGTAGGGTCCAGTGGCAGAGAGGACTTCTGGGAACAGTGAAGTCCTCAGCAGGGGAGGGCATAGGAATGTTAATTGTCAAACACCCAGAGTGCCTGGACCCACAGCAAAACCACTGAGTACGGAGAACCCAAAAGGCAGGGGTGAGGGCTGGGGCCCCTCCCTTGGGGAACAAGCCAAGAGAATAGCCAGCACCTCTATCTCCCCCTCCCCCAGGACACCCTAATTGGCAAGGTATGCAGACAAGTCAGGGCCTGAGGGTTTTATGAACATGGCCCATTTGAGATGACCTCCAGCACCCAGCCTGTCAGGGAATGAGGAAGTCACCCTTGCAAACCTATTGAGCCTCAGAGAAGCAGGCCTGGGCTTCAGTAGCAGCAGGTCTACTGAGGGGGGATTACCTCCAGAGGGAGATCCCCAAGTTCATCACAAAAGCTCCAGTGGCCTGTGCACCACGCTGCCTTAAGCCTAGGTGCTTTGCCCCCCACCCCATCTCTCCCTTTACGCACTTTGACCCCTTCCTGCTCAGAGGTACAGACCTCAGGTGTCAGTGGAGGACCTGAAAAGAGGGAAGGAAGGTCTGCCCCATGCTGGTAGTTTGAGGCAGAGCTTGAAGCAGCCTGGAGCCCAGTGAACTGTGGTGGGGTGGAGCCCCTGTGGGGGCCAATGAGCCTTGTCCGGAGGGTGCCAACCAGGAGCTGGCAGGGCCTAGAATGTAACTGACAGGCACAGAGTAAGCTGGTCTAAAGCAAACAAAAGTGAAGGTTCATATCCAGACAGCTTAAGTGGTGCACCTGGGCTCCCGTGAGGCTAACATGGGGCCATGTGTGACTTCAAAAGGCCCTCAGTAATTCTACCTGCACAAGCCTCGTGTTGGAAATGCTGAGATACAACCATACTGAGCCAAATAGTGGCTTAGGGCACTGGGTGTCCTGGGATTCTGAGTAAACCAAAGAGCTTTTGGCCTGTTGGAGCTTGGGCACAAGGCAACAAGGGGAGAAACCCAGAGCTCACAGTAGTGTTAGCCCATGCCTCAGCTGAAGAATGTGATGAATTTTAACTCTGAAGGGATTCCTCTAACTGCAATTTTTTTTTTTTGAGTCTGTGTTGCACTCAGTAGAGTGCTGTAGTGTCACAGCTCACAACAACATTAAACTCTTGGGCTTAAGTGATTCTCTTGCCTCAGTCTCCCAAGTAGCTGGGACTACAGGTGCCCGCCACAATGACCAGCTACCTCTTACTGCAATTTTAACCAGGCTTTGCTCAAGTCCTCTGGAATTGGACTGAGAGCCAATACCCTACAGTACATGGCACCTTGGCATGCTGAGCACATTGAAAGGAGTCTAGATGGCCTCTGCTCTTCTGTCCTTTCTCCCTCAAGGCAACACAAGAAACCAGAATTCTGCCATGGTGCCTGGGGGTCAAGTGGCACCGGCCACATACACCTAAGGTAGTGGGTTCCAATCCAGCTGGGACCCTCCAAACAACGATGGCTGCAATCAAAAAATAGCCAGGTGTTGTGGCAGGCACCTGTGGTCCCAGTTACTTGGGAGGCGGAGGCAGGAGACTCGCTTGAGCCCAGGAGTTGGAGGTTGCTGTGAGCTGTGATGCTACGGCACTCTACCCAGGGGGACAGCTTGAGGCTCTGTCTCAAAAAAAAAAAAAAAAAAAGAAACGAAACCAGAACTCTTCCCCAAGGCAGGTGAGAAACTAGGACGCTTCTCTCCAAAGCAAGCTCTGAAACCTAGACAGATCACTCTCCCTTGAACACTCAGTCTGAGGGGTCCTTGCCCATACCCATTGGAAGGAAAGTTGCAGAGAGGCCCTGCTGAGTTACCCCCTCAGTCTATCATCATTAGGTCATATACACACACAGGGTATCCATAGTTTTTTTGCAATTTAAAACAGCCACCTTGGCTCAGTGCCCATAGCACAGTGGTTATGGCACCAGCCACATTCACCAAGGCTGGTGGGTTTGAATCCAGCCTGGGCCAGCTAAACAATAACGGTAACTGTAATAAAAAATAGCCAGGTATTGTGGTGGGTGCCTGTATTCCCAGCTACTTAGGAAACTAAGGCAAGAGAATCGTTTACACCCAAGAGTTGGAGGTTGCTGTGAGCTGTGATGCCACAGCACTCTAACAAAGTCAATATACTGAGACTCTGTCTCAAAAATAAGTAAAAATAACATAGCCAACTATTACAACTTGCACACAAACTTCATGGACAACCTGTGTGTGCATATTTTTATTTTTTTGGAAACAGTCTCACTCTGGCGCCTGGGGCAGAGTGCGATAGCATCATCATAGCTCATGACAGCCTCTAACTCCTGGGCTCAAGTGATCCTCCTGCCTCAGCTTCCCAGTAGCTGGTAGTACAGGTGTTTGCCATAATGTCTGGCTAATTTTTTCCATTTTTAGTAAAGACAGAGTCTTTCTTTGTTCAGGTTGGTCTCAAACTCCTGAGCTCAAACAGTCCTCCTGCTTCAGGATCCCAGAGTTCTGGGATGCATAAGCCACCATGCCCAGCCCAGATCACATCCTTTTACTAATCATTTATCTACACAGCTGTCGCTTCTTTACCAAACCTAAGAGTAAGAGTCTTCCCTAGGTCTTTAGGTCTTTGAGTACTCCCATGTCATATAAAACTTTAATTACTAGCACTTGGGGAGGTCAAAGTGGGAGATTCAGTGAATTCAGGTGTTCGAGGCCAGCCTACCCAAGCGGGTAAGACTTTGTCTCAATACTTAAAAACAAACAAACCAAAAAACGTTATCATGTTTCTTACTTGCTAACCTATCCACCTTCTGTGGTTTTAAGCTGCAGAGTTTGTGGAAGTGATGGACACTACCACAGAACACTGATGCGTCATGAACCATGGTAGCCACTCCCTGTGCTTCTCTTGAGCCTCTCCTCTCACACCAGTGGGAGCCCATGCACCCTGTGGGCACCTCAGGGCAGGAAATGTTTACCAAATGAGCAAACCAATGAAGACACTGGGCCTTGTTTCTAACTTGAGGTGTGGTTCTTATACATGTGTCACACTGACCTAAACTCAACACTGGAGTGTGTACTACCGGCCAGAGGGCAGGCCTCAGCGGTGTCATGCAGTCACACAGACATGGGCAAACTCCTGTGGGTCCCCTGGCAGGAGGGGAACAAACCCTGGAGCACCACTCCGTGATGGCAGGACATTCAGCCACCTGCAGGCCTGTCCTTTCCCAGCCGAGGGGATAATCTTATCACTCAGATGCTAGATGTGAGGAGCTTCCATATTCTGGGTGCCTCAGTCTACCCATCACTGCAACTCATCTAGGGTGACATTGTGTCATTCTGTCCTTTTAAGGGTAAACCACTGGAAGCCAAACGATGCCACCCTTTGCCTCTTCTCCACAGCGTGGGCAAGCCACATTTCTCTGCCTTGCAGTCAACTGTTGGTTCTATGGGTGTCCTGGAGCCAGCGGAGCACTGCAGCCAAGCCAGTGCCTTTCCGGGCGCTGATTTCTGCCATGGTGATGTTCTGCTTGGCACAGGCAATGATGTCTGGAAGCCTCATTAATGACTTAATCTCGTCTATGGTCATGTAGCAAGGTAGGTCACTAGGGTTAAAGAAGTGCCCCGTCAGTGGGGTAGCTCCATAATCTTGTCCCTGTCCCCCAGCCATACCTCCTCCTTAAGGAGCTATGCTCCTGGCCACCTCCAAGGGAGTTCCTCCCTGGGCCCCGCTCTGTGTCTCTTCTTGCCTCATTACCCGTACATTTTATTGAAGAGTATCAAGACTGATGCTTCTTCAAGTTGTTCTGCAGAGAGGAGACTCAAGAGGTGCATACAGGACGCAGAGAGCTGGGTGGGATTAGAGACATCTATCATGAACTGAAGGAGAAGAAAAAGACATCAGTAACAACCTAACACCCTGTTATGAAAGATTGTGCTTGTCAAATCCCCCCCACCCCCACATTACAGAACTGGCTAAAGAATGAAATGACGTTGAGTGTAGGGCTTTGGAACAGGCACAAGTAGAAACAGATGCACTGTGTGAGGATGGCCTGGGTCACCTGTGTCTGTTCCCACCTACATAGCAGTTGGTGCTCACATAGGCATCATTCTCTACACTGGGGCTTGGGCACAGGCTTTATCAAGATGGGGCCCAGAGAGATATAGAAATCAAACATAAATATGCAGACCTACCCAGGGGAACAACACGAGAGAACAAACTCTACCCTCAACAAGCCTTCCATGAGTGCTCACACTTGGGAGCACAAACCCCAGAGATCAGATTGGGTGCCCTGCAGAAAACAATTCTAGTGTGGGCTCTGTTTCCTTGAGTAGTAGTAAAGAATCCCAGTTCCATCCTACAGTGAGGTCTGGGATTAGACAGCATAGGAATGTGGACATACATCCTTGAAGAAAGTTCACAGAATTATTACTTACCAGGAGAGAATGGCAGTTTCCATAATAACTGGACCAGATGGGGCCCATGCAGCCCCCCAGCTCCCGGATGGTGATTTTTCTCTGAGCTGTGATGTCAGTCAGATTGGTCCCCACCTGTCAGAAACCCCGAGAGGCAAAAAGAGAATACAAACACTGTCCCGTTTGAACCCCTGGGCAGCAGTACGCTTGCCCACACTCTACACTGTGTCCCGAAGCCCCGTCGGGCCATTCCTCTATGGCTCAAGACCTAAGGCAGGCCCAGCTAAAGATGCTTCCCGGGATCCAGGGCCCCAACATTCAGGGCTGGCTGTGGCCGGAGCACCAGAGCCCACCAGTGAGATTCGCCCTGGGGGCCACCTGCGAAATGAATCCCTGGGGAGCGGAGAAGAAAAGTATCTGCGGGAGGGCGGCGGGCTCTGGATGCCCTCAGCGGAGGCTCCCGCTCACCCCTCTCAGAGGCTGTCCTTAACACGCTGACCGGCTGCATCCCAGCGTTCGGCAGAGGAGCCTGAGTCTGCTTTTTGGTTGTTGTTGAGACAGAATCTCATCCTAAGCCCCTGAGAAGAGTGCAGTGGCATCGTAGCTCACCGCAACCTCAACCTCGGGCTGTGGGCATCCCTCCCTCTGCCTCTGGAAGCTGCTGGGATTACAGGCGCTCACCACTATGCCCGGCTGGGTTTTTCCATTTTTTTTCATGAGTCGGAGTCTCACTCTCGCTCAGGCGAGTCACAAACTCCTGAGCTCAAGCAATTCTCCCTCCTCAGCCTTCCACAGTGCTGGGATTACAGGCGTGAGCCACCGCGCCCGGCGACCCTGAGTCTCTTTACAAAGCAAACAGGTTACCCATTCCAGTGAAACCGTGACAGGAGGACACTTACCGTGGGCCGCGTCGGGGGCGGCTCCCCCAGGTCGCCAGTCCCATCCCGAGAGCTCAGCTGTGCGGGACGGTCAAGGACCCGCCTGAGCAGAGTGGTAGGGCGAAATCCCCGCCCGGCACCCGCCGCCCGCCCGTCCCGGAGAGGAAGGATATTCTGGAGGCGCTTTACCAGGAGCGTCTTCCCCACGCCTGCGGGCCCCAGGAGCAGACACATCCCGACCCCTCACTCTCCCAACACCCGTAGCTCTGCGACCGGACGCAAGGCCCGCCGTGGGCCCCGCCCTGATGCGTAGGTCTCACTTCCGGACTGCTCATTGGTTCTAGGGTTTACGGTCCAATAGGCGCACAGCGTCGGGTGCGAGCGGAAGGCCTCGCCTCGTCGCGGCTCTTGGATCGGCGCGCGAGTTGCGCGCGCGGGGCGGGTGGGGAAGAAGGCGGAAGCGGAAGTCGGGGGCGCGCCGCCTCGGAGCCAGGGAGAGCCCGCGGTGTCGGGTCCGGGTCCAAAGTGGCCATGGGGAGAGGCAGCGGCACCTTCGAGCGTCTCCTAGGTAACGCGCCCCGGCCCGCTGGCTGCGGCCAGCGTCCTCCCTGCTCCCCCTGGCCGGCGCTGAGTCAGCGCTGTCCCGGGGGTCAGAGGGGCGCAGGCCGGACGCCCTGCCGGTCCGCAGCCCGGGCCCGCCGTCCCCTGGCGCGGGGTCGCTGATCCCGCGGCCCGGGTGTGGCTTGCCGAGCCGTGGGGCCGTGTCCGTCTGGCGTTAGGGGGCCCAGGCGCTGGGGTCCACGCAGCACAGGCCGCCCTCGGGTTCCGCGGGGCTGCGCCGTCGACCGACTTGCCCGGGCTGGTGGGCCGCGAGTCCTGAGTCCTAGTTCATGAAAGGCTGTCTGACTCAGACATCGAGGTCTCCCTGGCACTCCTAACGCCATTGTCGGGCCTCGAAGGGCGGAGCCGATCGCGTTCCTGCCTGGGCCTTTTTAGGTTTCTTGAGAGCTGCTTCCATGGGGACCCACGCTGGCTCCGGGGCGTTTTCTCTCAGTATTGGAGGTGGGCGGTGACCCTGAGCCTCCTGGAGTTCACACACTTGAGGGAAAGTGGATGTTTATATGCTTGTCACCCCCGCCCTTAGTGAAGGCGCACTCTTGCATTTGGGAATGAGCACTTTGCAACCTCCCTTTTTCTTAGTACGGATAGTTTCCTAACAGCTCCGGTGAGAAGCTTTTCTTGCTCTGTGAACTTAAAGGCTTAGCTCTCAGACTTATTGGGTGCTTCTGCACTTCAGGGATCAACCTAGAAATTAACTACTCAGTTCAGTTTGGGGACACGGCTCATTAGTTCCCAGGAAGATGGTGTGGAGCTGGAGCAGCGGCCCCTCAGGGCCCATTTGTGGGAGTTGACAGTGATGTGGAAAGATGGGTGTTAGCTGGAGAGGCCTTCCTGGAGGAGGTTCTGCCTTGGTCCCCTTAGCACTCTGAGCAGCAGACTGGAGTCACCCTCAAACCTTGCCTTCCCTAAGGTCTAATGGAAGAGCTGAAACAGCTGGGTGATGAGGGCTCAGAGGTACCAGGTGGCAGAGTTCTTTGTTCAGAAGCAGCTGAGAGGCTCGGTGCCTGTGGCTCAAGTGGCTAAGGCACCAGCCACGTACACCCAAGGTGGCGGGTTCGAATCCAGCCCGGGCCCGCCAAACAACAATGACAGCTTCAACCAAAAAAAATAGCTGGGCGTTGTGGCGGGTGCCTGTGGTCCCAGCTACCTGGGAGGCTGAGGCAGGAGACTCGCTTGAGCCCAGGAGTTGGAGATTGCTGTGAGCCATGAAGTCACGAC
The DNA here is from genome assembly GCA_963574575.1 of Galagoides demidoff. Classification (NCBI taxonomy): domain Eukaryota; kingdom Metazoa; phylum Chordata; class Mammalia; order Primates; family Galagidae; genus Galagoides; species Galagoides demidoff. The sequence continues at coordinate 45,383 of CAUYQV010108339.1, forward strand.
ACTCTACCCAGGGAGACAGCTGGAGGCTCCTATCTCAAAAAAAAAAAGAAGCAGCTGAGTGTGGTGTGTTTTGTTTGTTTGTTTGTTTGTTTTTTGAGACAGAGCCTCAAACTACCCCTGGGTAGAGTGCCATGGCATCATAGCTCACAGCAACCTCCAACTCCTGGGCTCAAGCAAGTCTCCTGCCTCAGCCTCCCAAGTAGCTGGGACCACAGGCGCCCGCCACAACACCTGGCCATTTTTTGATTGCAGCCATCATTGTTGTTTTGGCGGGCCTGAGCCGAAATTCAAATCCACCACCTTAGGAGAGTGTGGTGTTTAAGAGCAGATCTTGCTCTGTCCACAACAAGCTGTAGGACTTAGGGCAGTGACCTCACCCATTGGCTCAGTTATTTGCGAAGAGGATGAAAGCAGTACCTAACTCATAAACCCATAAGAACTAAATGAGTTAACTCACACAAAGCATTTGGTGTGGCACCTGGTACATGCTGTTTTCACTTTGTCTTGCTTTGGGGAAGGATGGCGCTTCCTTGGTTGTCAGCATGCTTCAGGAGGATCTTCTGTGCAGTTTTCCTTCAGTCCAAATAGGGACTGCCTAGGGAATTGTAGACCAAGATGCACCTTCTTTTTTTTTTTTTTTTTTGAGACAGAGCCTCAAGCTATCCCCCTTGGTAGAGTGCCATGGCATCACAACTCATAGCAACTTCCAACTCCTGGGCTCAAGCGAGTCTTCTGCCTCCACCTCCCAAGTAGCTGGGACCATAGGCGCCTGCCACAACGCCCAGCCATTTTTTTGGTTGTAGCCATCATTGTTGTTTGGCAGGCCCGGGCTGGGGATTCGAACCTGCCACCTTAGGTGTATGTGGCTGGCGCCTTAGCCGATTGAACCACAGGTGCCGAGCTGATGGACCTTCTTAATGACATTCTCTCCCTCAGACAAAGCAACCAGCCAGCTTCTTCTGGAGACAGACTGGGAGTCCATCCTGCAGATCTGTGATCTGATCCGCCAGGGGGACACGCAGTAAGTGAGGGGTGTACTGGTGTCACTTGCTGCCCACTGACCCTCCAGGATTCAGCTGCTTATGCAAGGCCCTGTGTGAAGAATTGTGTGGTCTCTATGCTGGGATTTTTTTTTTTAGAAATAGAGTCCCACTTTGTCGCCCTTGGTAGACTGCTGTGGCATCACAGGTCACAGCAACCTCCAACTCCTGGGCTTAGGCGATTCTCTGGTCTTAGCCTCCCAAGTAGCTGGGACTACAGATGCCGGCCACAATGCCTGGCTATTTTTTGTTTGCAGTTTGGCCAGGGCTGGGTTTGAACCCACCATCCTTGGTATAGGGGGCCAGCACCTTACTCCTTTGAGCCACAGGTGCCGCTCTTTGTTGTCGTTGTGTGTTTTTTTGTTTTTTTTTTGTAGAGACAGTCTCACTTTATCACTCTTAGTAGAGTGCTGTGGCATCACACAGCTCACAGCAACCTCCAACTCCTGGGTTTAAGCTATTCTCTTGCCTCAGCGTCTCGAGTATCTGGGACTACAGGCACCCACCACAACACCTGGCTACTTTTTGGTTGCAGTTCGGCTGGGGCCAGGTTTGAACCCTCCACCCTCGGTATATGGGGCCGGCGCCCTACTCACTAAGCAGTAGGCACTGCCATGTTGTTGTTGTTGTTTTTGAGACAGAGCCTCAAGCTGTCCCCCTGGGTAGAGTGCTGTTGCATCACAGCTCACAGCAACTTCCAACTCCTGGGCTCAAGCGAGTCTCTTGCCTCAGCCTCCCAAGTAGCTGGGACCACAGGAGCCCGCCACAACACCCGGCTATTTTTTGGTTGCAGCCGTCATTGTTGTTTGGCAGGCCCTGGCTGAATTCGAACCCGCCACCTTGGGTGTATGTGGCTGGCTCCTTAGCCACTTGAGCCACAGGCACTGAGCCACTTGTTGCTTTTTTTTTTTTTTTTTTTTGAGACAGAGCCTCAAGCTATCCCCCTGGGTAGAGTGCTGTGGCTTCACAGCTCACAGCAACCTCAAACTCCTGGGCTCAAGCAAGTCTCCTGCCTCCACCTCCCAAGTAGCTGGGACCACAGGTGCCCACCACAACACCTGGCTATTTTTTGGTTGCAGCCGTCAATTGTTGTTTGGCGGGTCCAGGCTGGATTCGAACCCGCCACCTTAGGTGTATGTGGCTGGCACCTTAGCCATTTGAGCCACAGGCACCAAGCCATGTTGTTGTTTTTGAGACAGAGTGTCACTGTGTGGGCTGGCTAGAGTGCCATGGCATCATAGCTCACAGCAACCTCAAACTCTTGGGTTCAAGTGATTCTCCTGCCTCAGCATTTTTTTTTTTTTCAATAGAGACTCTGTTTCACTTTCTTGCCATCAGTAGAGTGCTATGGCATCATAGCTCACAGCAACCTCCAACTCCTGGGCTTAAGGCGATTCTCTTGCCTCAGCCTCCTGAGTAGCTGGGACTACAGGTGCCCACCACAACACCCGGCTATTTTTTGTTGTTGTCGTTGTTGTTGCAGTTTGGCTGAGGCCGGGTTTGAACGCGCCACCTTTGATATATGGGGCTATTGCCCCACTCACTGAGCCACAGGCGCCGCCCTGCCTCAGCCTTCTGAGTAGCTATGGCTACAGGCACCCACCACAACACCTGGCTAGTTTTCTATTTTTGGTGGAGACAGGGTCTCATGCTTGTTTAGGCTGGTCTGGAACTCCTGAGCTCAGGCAGTCTGCCCACCACCTCCCAGAGCACTGGCATTACAGATGTGTGCCTGCCCCATGCTGGGATTTTTTTTAACAGATTTTTCTTCAAGCAGCTTATTGATACCTTGGTTATGTATTTGCTGGGTTCTTAAGGACCAAGTGGGGGTACAGACTTGTCATCTCTGCTGCTGAGACTACTGTCTTTTTTCCCTTTTCTCTTTGCTCTTACTGATACTGATTCTCAGAGCAAAATATGCTGTGAATTCCATCAAGAAGAAAGTCAATGACAAGAACCCACATGTGGCCTTGTATGCCCTGGAGGTAACTAGAGCCCTTACTTCAGTGGTCTCCAGTGTTAAGGATCCCCATCCCACGTAGTCAGGACGTCACAGAGATGAGTGATGGGTGGCCTCTGGCTTTGCCCACCTGCCTGGGCGTACTGCAAGCAAGAGGTGCCTTCTTGGTCTTGGAGGCAGGTGCGAGCAGTGCTGCCTAGGAGTGGGGTCACTGCAGGCGAGATGGCGAGCAGCACAGATTCCAGCTGTCTCAGATGCTGCATTTGGGCAGGGTCTCCTTATGCTGAGTGGGCTGATGGGCCTATTGGAGACCTGCCTCAAGGGAAAGTGGATCTGCCTGGGAGGAGGAGGGCCCTGCCCTCACTATTTGCCTGACCCTTTCCTTCCTTGGGGCCTGCAGGTCATGGAGTCTGTGGTGAAGAACTGTGGTCAGACTGTCCATGACGAGGTGGCCAACAAACAGACCATGGAGGAGCTGAAGGATCTGCTGAAGGTGGGTTCTCCCTTGACAAGGGAGGGAGTATGGGGCAGCCACACAGGCTGGCTCCTTCGCTTTTCTGAATGTTTATCAGGCTCCCACAACAAGCACAGCACTGGGTATGGCAGAGGACAGGAACGCGGGTGTGGGTAGCTTCCTTTGCGTGAGCTCATGCTCAGGCCTAGGGAGGGTCCCAGTCAAGTGAGGGGGGCCTTTCTGGCCTGTGATGCTGTGTCTGGAACACGGAAGAGACACTAGATCTTCTTGTGGATTGGGGGGGCTTCCAGGAAGGAGGACTCAGAGCTGAATCTTGAAGGGCAGTGGATGCCCACTAGGTGGGCAGAGCAGGTGGCAGAGTTGGGGGGAGACCCCGAGGGCTGGGGCCAGGTCCCAGAGGCAGGGGTCTCAGAGGGATCAAAGGTGGCAGATATGTCAATTCAGGTGTGTTTTAGAGCCATTTTGGAGGAAAGGTGGCAGAGCAAGGAGGTGCTAGGGAGAGTGGGGGCTTCACACCCCTTTTTGCTGAGAAGGAAGAGCCCTCCAGATCTATACCGACTATCCCCAGGGCACCTGCAGTGATTGTGATGTGGGTGCTGATACAGCTAGGGTGTTGGAAGGGCACAGGTGACAGGCTGAGCCACAAGGTGAGGCTGCCCCCTGACCTGTGGGCCAGACCTTGTTCTCATAGGAGACTCTACCCTGGACCCACACTGCTAAGAGCCCAACTTGGGATTCCCACTGACACCTGGGCCTCTCACAGGCCTTAACTGGTGACCTTGGCCAATCGTTTTGCATGGCTAAAAGGCAGAAAGTACTGGAGCCTGGCTCTTTTCTTCTGTAGACATACTTGTGTCCAGGTCATGCTGTGAAGTCTCTGTGCCGATCCATTTCTCTGAGTGTAGCAAAGGAACTGAATAATGGACATAGGCGGGTTATAGACGTGAACTGATCCCCAGTGCGAGGGCTGCTGGTGGTGTCACCTTGAAGCAGCCTCTTGTGCCATCTGTGCTCAGCACTGCATATGGGTGGCATCCCTGAGTGTTCTGGACTCTGACCTGGCGCTGGCTCTAGGGTGCCCGCTCTGCTCTGGAGGTGTCTGAGGGGCGCTGCTCTCTAGCCTTTCCCAGGCTGTGACTGGAAGGAGGGTGGGTGGCCTTGACTGGTGCTTCTGTGGTTGGGCCTGGTTGGCTGTGCCTTGTCAGAGGCTGGAGGGGCCTGTAGGGAAAGGAAGAGGCTCAAAGCTGTGAGCAGAGACTTGGCAGGTTCTAGTTCAAGGGGCCTCTTGGTTGCTTGCAGGGTTTAGAGAAGAGTTAGGGTCCTGAGCAAACGTAGACAGGCGTGAGTGATCAATCCCAAGGGGTCCATGAATGGTTTGGTACTTGGCCCCCTCATCCCAGTTGTGGATTCTCCTGGCCTCACTAGCCTCATGGGGTCCTACCAGCTACTTCTCATGCTGAGGCCTCTTCTGTGCCCTCCACCTCCTCCCTATTCTGCAGAGACAAGTGGAAGTAAACGTCCGGAACAAAATCCTATACTTGATCCAGGCCTGGGCGCACGCCTTCCGGAACGAGCCCAAGTACAAGGTGGTCCAGGATACCTACCAGATCATGAAGGTGGAGGGTGAGTCAGGCAGAGGTGAGGGGTGCATTCCGAGGCTTCTGGGCAGAGAGAGACTAGGTTGATGTGGGCCAGGGAGGTTTGGGTGGTCCTCACCGAATGAGCAGCAGTGAGAGCAGGCTGGGTGGTGGTCCAGGAGCCAGGGAAGGCACATCAGGGGAGGCTGGGCTGAGACTCATTCCTGCCTTTCGAGACCTTGCAGCCCCTGGGGCAGGAGCAGACATTCATTCCTGCCTCAGAGCATGGCCCAGCCCCTGGGAGTGCTCAGAAAACACCTGTTAAGGAGGTGCCCTGAGTGCCAAGACCAGAACATAAGCAGGAAATGACATGAGCACCTGGGCCAGCATCCCACTTGGAAGCCTGGTTCCAAAGCCCAGGAGCCACATGCCCAGGGTGAGTGGGTGCTCATCGAGACCTCTTGAGCTGTAGGCAAAGTCTGAGCCCAGCAGGAAGTCACGGACGGATATTAGTCTAGGCTGAGCTATGTCTAGGGCCCTGTGTCTGCCTTCCCCATGCCTGTCATGGCCATGGAGAGGTGGTAGTGTGAGGATGGGGGATAGTGGACTCAGGGTATATTTGAGGGTCTTTGCAGGTGCTCAGGCTCTGGGCAGTGAACAAGATAAGGGCCAGGGCTTCTTTCCATGGCCAAGAATGGCCTATAGTAGGGGGGACAGGGTGGGCTCTGCTGGGCAGCACATCCCCACTGTAGTAGATGGGCACTTGCCTGTGGCTGAGGGTGGGCAGGGCCAGCATTTAGAATCCTGCAAATGTTCTTGGGCCCTAATCCCAGGATGTTGGATGTAGAGGTTGTATGTGCTCATGGCCACTTTCTTGGGTGTGGGTCCAAAGTTTTAGGGATTTATAAGAGGTCTGTGCCTCAAGAAAAGCTCAGGGCCCCTGTCCTCAGCAGCAAGGAAGCTCTGGAGAGCAGAGGGCAAGGGCTGAGCTGGCAGGGCCTTGAGGAGGTGCTGTGTCACCCCATGGGGTAGGGGGCGACATCTTAAGGAAGAGGGCAGTGTGGCCTGGCTCTTTTTTTTTGAGACAGAGTCTCAAGTTGTCGCTCTGGGTAGAGTGTTATGGCATTACAGCTCACAGCAACCTCCACTTCCTGGGCTCAAGTGATTCTCTTGCCTCCACCTCCTAAGTATCTGGGACTACAGGCACCTGCCAGAATGCCCAGCTACTTTTGGTTGCGGCCATCATTGTTGTTTGGCGGGCCTGGGCTGGATTCGAATCTGCCAGCTCAGGTGTATGTGGCTGGTGCCTTAGCCACTTTAGCCACAGGTACTGAGCCTTTTTTTTTTTTTTTGAAGGCAGAGTCTCACTTTATCACCCTCAGTAGACTGTTGTGGTGTCACAGCTCACAGCAATCTCTAATTCTTGGCTTAAGTGATTCTCTTGCCTCTACCTCCCAAGTAGATGGGACTACAGATACCTGCCACAATGCCCGGCTGTTTTCCTGTCATTGTTGTTTAGCAGGCCTCGGCCAGGTTTGAACCTACCAGAGTGAGGGTATCTCAGGACATCTGGCATCGTTGCATCATGCTGGATCCCCCAGGGCTGTGTCTTTGGTGTCACAGCAAACAAGTGCCAGGCGTGGCTTGGCGCCTGTAGCTCAGTGTTTAGGGGCCCTCACTTAGGAGCACAGTCACTCTGCTATCACAGAGGACACCTGCTGGCCCCAGGGGCTCTAGGTGCCCTATCATGGGTTTGAGTGGGGAGGCAGGTGTCAGCAGTCAGGGCTCCCAAAGGTCTCACATGCGTGCCAGGGCACAATTGAGTGGTAACAGTGGCCCACTTTCCAGGACATGTCTTCCCAGAATTCAAGGAAAGCGATGCCATGTTTGCGGCTGAGAGGGTGAGTGTTGTGGTGGGCTAGGGGACGTTGGGTCCAGCTGTTCTGAGGAAGCAAGAAGGGAAGCCCTGGGGGTCTGGCATGTTGGGGTAGTGGTCTCTCTGAATGGAGTGTCTGACACTTATCGAGTAGCAGCTGCAGGTCCACAGGTCAAGGTGGACACACAGCTCGAGGTGCCTTTGGTCTGTGGCTAGTGGGTTCCAACAGTTAAACATTTATATGTCCCCTAAACCATGGGAAGTGGAAAGGGTAATAATACCTTGGGCAGGAGAGGAAGTGTGGCGAAGGTTCTTCCTCAGATCTGAACAGCTAGATCCTGGGAGCCACACAGTTGGGCCACTGGGGAGGGCTGGACCTGGGACAGCATCTGTCCCCCATGCTGGGGTCTCCTGGATGTTACTCCCATCTGTGGGACATAGGAGGAGGTCTGGAGCTGGGTGTTGGGGGTGGGGCCGAGCAGTCTTGACTCTGCCCACCCCCAGGCCCCGGACTGGGTGGACGCCGAGGAATGCCACCGGTGCAGAGTGCAGTTTGGGGTGGTCACCCGCAAGGTGAGTGTCCTCCCTAGGGGTGGGGGTGCTACTCTGTGGGCCAGCTTCTGCCACCATCACACCGCTGGGCAGACGCCTAGTCCCTTCCTATCACTGAGGCCACCTAACCCTCTGCTTGGTCCCGCCCCTTTTTGGTGGTTCATGAAGCAAGTCTTCCAGCCCTGTGATGTGGCATTGTAACTCCAGATTCCGTGTTGGTGATGGTCAGTGCTCTCACCTGAAGTCGCCTTGATAGCACTGACTTAGGTGGTGTCCAGCCTCACTCCAGGGATTGTGATATTCCAAACATGGGCTCAAGGTCCTTGTCAGAGTCCCTCTTGTGTGTTACCATGGCCAAGTGACCTGCTTCTTCAGGGATTTTGCTTGCCTTGACTCTGACCCCTTGAGTCACTGTCTTGCTTCCCAGAAAGCACCTGATGGCTAGCGGTTGGGAGTGGGAGTACAGGGCTCCTCGGCACTATGTGAGAGACTCACTGGGACCCGCTGCACACAGTGACATTTACACATTGTATCCTGACTTTCCTTTTGAATTTACGCTTTTCCCAACACGGTGGCCACAGTTGAGACCCCCAGACATGTGTCCAGGTTCCCCAGGCCACTGCTCCTTCCAGGGGTCTATACCACCCACACCCTTGCCCACAGTGTCTGGGGTAGCTCTGGGCTGAGTGAGCATGTCAGGGTCACCCCCCAGCACCTGTGACCAGACCTCCCCCTGCCTGTCCCAGCACCATTGCCGGGCATGCGGGCAGATCTTCTGTGGGAAGTGCTCCTCCCGGTATTCCACCATCCCCAAGTTCGGCATTGAGAAGGAGGTTCGTGTATGTGAGCCCTGCTACGAGCTGCTGAACAAGTGAGTCTTCTTTGGGGCCCTGGCGCAGGAGGGTGGCACACTGTCCATGAAGCTGCCTTCCTGCCTCCTGCCATACATGGAGGTCTGCAGATGCAGGAAGGCCCTTGGCATGTCAGCAAAAGAGGTCCCAGGGCAGCAGTAGCCTCGACCGGTGCCCAGACTGCAGGGTGGTGGGTGGGTAAGACTGGGCATGGTGGCTTGGAGACTGACTGCTCTAGGCAAGCCAGTTACTTGGGCTTGTTTTTTTAGGTTTTTTTTTTTTTTTTTTTTTGAGACGGAGCCTCAAGCTATCCCCCTGGGTAGAGGGCCATGGCATCACAGCTCATAGCAACCTCCAACTCCTGGGCTCAAGCGAGTCTCCTGCTTCCGCCTCCCAAGCAGCTGGGACCACAGGCGCCCGCCACAACGCCCGGCCATTTTTTGGTTGCAGCCATCGTTGTTTGGCGGGCCCGGGCTGGGGATTTGAACTCACCACCTTAGGTGTACGTGGCTGGTGCCTTAGCCGATTGAGCCACAGGCGCCGAGCCTGTTTTTTTAGTTTGTTTGCATTTTAACTTTTGGGAATAAACATAGGAAAGTTACAGAAGTGGTACAAACAACCCACATGCGTGGGCCTTCACTGGGCACTTCACTGGTTGGTGTTTGGCCACATTTGCGTAGCTGCACATCCTCCCCCACGTCTGTGTGTCCCCATGTACGGTGCGATCCCAGCAGTGTCCCTGAAGTGGCTATCCTGAGCTGGGTGCATGTGTGTTGGGCTGCCATCCCTCCGCACCCTCCTGCACCTAGAAGGTGATCTTAGTTTGCCCTTCGTGACTTGGATGTGTCTGAAGAGTCTAGGATCCAGGGCGCATGCCCAGCATGAGCCTGTCTGAGGTGTTCTCATGCTCAGGTTCAAGTGCTGCTGTTTTTGTGGGAACCCCGGGGTTGAGGCTGTGTCCTCTGGTTGTGGCCCATCTGGAGTCTGGCTGTGCTAATGACATGGTGACAGGCTGCTCCCTGAAGTTTTCTTTTTGTACGTAGTAAGAACTTGATTTTGGTTTTCTTTCTTTCTTTTGAGACAGCCTCAAGCTATCCCCCTGGGTAGAGTGCTGTAGCATCATAGCTCACAGCAACCTCCAACTCCTGGCTCAAACGAGTCTCCTGCCTCAACCTCCCAAGTAGCTGGGACCACAGGTGGCTGCCACAACGCCCAGCTATTTTTTGGTTGCAGCCGTCATTGTTGTTTTGGTGGGC
>CAUYQV010108340.1:0-34328 GCA_963574575.1 Galagoides demidoff
CGCCTGTGGTCCCAGCTACTTGGGAGGCGGAGGCGGGAGACTCGCTTGAGCCCAGGAGTTGGAGGTTGCTATGAGCTGTGATGCCATGGCACTCTACCCAGGGGGATAGCTTGAGGCTCCGTCTCAAAAAAAAAAAAGAAATTAGACTTCAGAGATGATACGTGGATAGGAGTGAGTGAAGGATTAAGTATGAGAGCATTTAGGTGGAAGTAGTATGATAATAACAGGGAGAGGGGAAAATAGGATATTGGGGATTGGGGCAGTGAGGATGGGAGTGTTTTGGATTAGGAAAGGTTTGTACATGTTTAAAGGAGCCAACGGAAATAATGAAATTAAAAATATGAAGTATGGTAGGGCAGATGATTAAAGTATTACAATTAAAGTATTATCTGAGTAAAGTAATACTTACAGTATTAAGAATACATTTAGTATTCAGTATTAATATACAGTATTAAGAATGATTTAGCCAAGAAAAGATGAACTTTTTTTTTTGGAGACATAGTCTTACTATGTCGCTCTCAGAAGAGTGCCATGGTATCATAGCTTACAGCAACCTCAAACTCTTGGGTTTAAGCGATTCTCTTGCCTCAGCCTCCCAAGTAGCTGGGACTATAGGTACCCACCACAATGTCTAGCTATTTTTTTGTTGGAGTTGTCATTGTTGTTTAGCTGGCCCGGTCTGGGTTCAAACCCACCAGCCTGGGAGTATATGGCTGGTGCTGTAACCACTGTGCTACAGGCATGAAGCCTACCTCTAAAGCTTTTTAAAAGTTAAGGGAATGAGTATCAGTTAACTGGATGGCCAAAAAGCAAAGGGCAAGAGGTAATGTTGGCCTGGAGAGAGGAAGATTTTAAAGATCAAGGTCAGAAATGAGAAATAGCAATGATCATGAAAAGGAGTTGCTGTGCAAGGCCTAGGGCTCTGCTATGAGTTTGTAGCAGACCAGGTTTCTTTTTGTTTGTTTTTGTTTTTTTTTAACCCTCCTCACCAGCAATTCTCTGTAGCCAAGAAAAAGAGACATAGATGTAAACAAAAGTTGGAAATCAAGTCCAGGCTTACCTCCCATCCTCATCTCTTGGAAGTGATCAAGGAACATAGCAGCATTCTACAAATCAGTAGCCTTTGTATACACCAACAATTGTCAAGCTGAGAACAAAATCAAAGACTCTATTCCTTTTACAAAGACACCAAAGATGAAATACCTGGGAATATATCTAACAAAAGAAGTGAAAGATCTATAAAGAGAATTAGGAAACTTCAAAAAAGGAAATAGTAGAAGATGTCAACAGATGGAAGAACATACCGGCTCGGCACCTGTGGCTCAAGTGGCTAAGGCGCCAGCCACATACACCTAAGGTGGCGGGTTCAAATCCAGCCGGGGCCCGCCAAATAACAATGACGGCTGCAACCAAAAAATAGCCGGGTGTTGTGGTGGGCGCCTGTGGTCCCAGCTACTTGGGAGGCGGAGGCAGGAGACTCGCTTGAGCCCAGGAGTTGGAAGTTGCTGTGAGCTATGATGCCACAGTAGTCTACCCGGGGGGACAGCTTGAGGCTCTGTCTCAAAAAAAAAAAAAAAAAAAAAAAACCCAGAACATACCATGCTCATGGCTGGGAAGAATCAACATCGTTAAAATGTCCATACTACCCCCAAAATTCATAGATTTAATGCAATCCCTATCAAAGCACCAATGTCATACTTTGAAGACCTTGAAAAAAATAGTGTTTCAATTCATATGGAACCAGGAAAAAAACTCAAATAGCAAATACAGTTCTAAAAAAAAAAAATTCTGGAGGCATCACGTTGTAAGACTTCAGGTTATATATTACAGGGCTATAGTGATCAAAACAGCATGGTACTGGCACAAAAATAGAGACACAGATTTATGGAATAGAATAGAGAATCTAGAGATGAACCCAGCCACATACTGTCATTTAATCATTAATAAGCCTAACAAAAACATGCAATGGGGAAAAGAATCCTTATTTAACAGATGATGCCGGGAGAACTGGTTATCCACATGCAGAAGACTGAAACTGGACCAACACCTCTCACCATTGACAAAAATTGTTTCTTATTGGATAAAAGATTTAAATTTAAGACACAAAACAATAAAAATTCTAGAATAGAGTATGAGGAAAACACTTAAAGATATTGGCCTGGGAATACACTTCATGAGGAAGACCCCTTCCCCCAACAATTATAGCAACACCAAAAATAAATAACTGGGACTTGATCAAGCTAAAAAGTTTTGCATAGCTAAGAGAACCACAAACAAAGTAAACAGCCCTCAGAATGGTAGAAGATTTTTGTATTTTATGAATCTGGCAAAGGCCTGATAACTAGAATCTACAGAGAACTCAAATAGTGAGAAAAGTGCAAACAACCCTCTCAATAAGTAGGCAAGTGATTTGAACAGAAACTTCTCTGAGAATGACAGACAAATGGCCAAGAAACACATGAAAAAATGCTCATCATCTTTAATCAACAGAGAAATGCAAATCAAAACCACTCTAAGATATCACCTAACCCCAGCAAGATTAGCCCACATCTCAAAGTAACAAAATACCAGATGCTGGTGTGGATGTGGAGAGACGGGAACACCTGTACACTACTGGTGGGATTACAAACTAATATAGCCCTTTTGTACAGAAGTATGGTGAATCCTCAAAAATCTAAATGTAGATCTTCCATTTGATCTTGCAATCCCATTACTAGGTATCTACCCAGAAGAACATAAATCATTTCACCATAAAGACATTTGCACTAGAATGTTTATCGCAGCTCAATTCATAATTGCCAAGTTGTGGAAGCAACCCAAGTGTCCATCAACCCATGAATGGATCAACATATGGTGGCATATGTAAACCATGGAATATCATTCAGCTATTGAAGAAGATGGAGACTTTACATCTTTTACATTTACCTGGATGGAGTTGAAATACATTCTTCTTAGTAAAGTATCACAAGAATGGAAAGATGAATATCCAATGTATTCCATACTAATGTGAAATCAATATATAAACAATTACATGTTCCTAAGAGCAATAAAAAATAAAAATAAATAAAAGCTGGAAATCAGTGGGAGACTATAGTTATAAGGGCCTGTGAATGCATTTATTATGTAAATAAAAAAGAGTTAGAAGAGATTGTCATTTAAAATGTTAACATAAAAATAATTTACAAGAAGTTGGTTTCCAAAGTTTATAAAACACATTAGACTTCACAAGCTCTTGGAAATAGGTAAAAGCCGTGATCTCTCAGCTATGGTGGATACCAACCAGCCCAACTTCAGGTTGATTATTCTGGCCACTAAGTGATTGAATAGAGTTTGCTTCAGTGTCCCTATATCTAGTATCTTTGGACTCTAAAGAAGATGATCTTCCCCATCTCTATTTAAATTAGATGATTAAATGAAAAGATTGCAATGAAAATTCAAAGAATTTTAGAAGGAAAAAGCTCTCAATGTACAAACTTTCTTTTATTTATTTATTTATTTTTTTAGAGAATGGCTTTTATTTTTTTTAATTTTTTTGTTGCAGTTTGGCCGAGGCTGGGTTCGAACCTATCACCCTCAGGATATGGGGCCGGCACCCTAGTCACTGAGCCACAGGCGCTGCCTAGCAAACTTTCTTAAAATAATCTTTAAAGCCATTTTTCTTTAAAAGGCAATAAAAAATATATACATAGAGCCTAAAATAGATAACTGCCACTAGAGTGAGCAACTTTTTATGATGATTTTATTGCATCTCTTTTTAGATTCTTTTGCTTATATTCCAGAAACCCCCCATCTGAGAGAACAGAGTACCAAACCCCTTTTAAAGGGCCTCTTTAAATAGCCAGGCATTGTGGCCTGTAGTTCCATGCTTGGGAGGCTGAGGCAAGAGAATTGCTTGAGCCCAAGAGTTTGAGGTTGCTGTGAGCTGCGACACCAGATCTCTCTACCCATGGTGACAAAGTGTGAATCTGTCTCAAAAAAAAGAAAAGAAAAAGAATAAAAGGCCTCTTTAAGGATAGATAGGAACTTGACTCCTCAAGTTTAAATTTGAAAAGATGCTAAAGCATGGGTCAAGATTTAAACATCTCTGCTGCATGCGTCATGGAGACACATTGATATACCTAAAATACTCTTTCCTCATAGCTGCAGTAACCTGGAATTTAACTGTGAAAGCAACCATCCTGTACAAAGACAAATCGTCTTTCCAAAAATAATATTAGAATACACTTTAGACGTTTCAGTTCCATTTTTTCCCTCTGTGCAACATGGCTCTCCATATGCTCAGTATCAGTGGTTTTTATTCTTCCTGAGACTAGGATCTTCTATGCTGAGCTCCCTCACCCACCACCACTTACACTTTGCTCTTATTTTAGAGAAGGTGTAACAAATGTAAACTTTTCTTGAGAAATTCCAAAATATAAAGTTTGTCTTATAGAATATAACTGAAAAACTTTTCTATCTAAAATTGTAATTTATCTAGATAACCATAAAACAATAAGTAGAAACTGAGAAAAGACTTTAATCTTTTCTCTTATTTTTTTGATTATTTTATAAAAAAGATGCGCTTTATTACAAAACAACCCTAATATTTGCAGAATATCCTACTTTGAACATTCTAAATTTGGCATATTTCAATTTTAAGAAGGGTGTTTTTTTTTAAGATGAAATGGCAAAATCCAATTAATGAGAAATCATAGTATTCTTTAGAAAGCTTCAAACATGTATGCATATGTCTTAAATGTTATATTTAAAGAGTCTTAATTCTGTGATTCAAGGGCAAAGTTTTACTAACTTATCAGATATGAGTAATTCAAACTTAAACATTACCAACTCTAATTTATATATAACTAGACAGGTCCCTAAACTTCTTCCCAGCTTTATTTCTCTATGAAGCTTTAAAATAATACATGTCACACTGAAACTTTTTTGTTTGTTTAATTTTTCACTTTATCCCTATTTTTACACGTATATTCTAGGGTCAGTGATGAAAAGGATGCACGGGGCTATCTTCAGGCCTTAGCTTCTAAAATGACCGAAGAATTGGAAGCCTTAAGAAATTCCAGCTTGGGTACACGAGCAACAGTAAGAATGCCATTTTCCATGGAAGTGTATCATATTAGAAAAAAGAAGGTTCTAAAACCACTGTCTCTGATTACTTGTATCAGTTTGTCTAGGCTTGAGCTTACTGCAAAGTTTTTCATGAGAAATCAGATAGGTCTTTTTCAGTTTAGGAAAATATAACACATAGTTCTGCTTAAATTGTGATTTGTATGGATGGCCATTATTGGAAATAACTATTAAAAACCCATTTGTTTGTATTTATAGTTATTTGAGAGTTTAATGAAAATGCATTTTCTCAAGTAATGTTTTTATTATTTAATTAGAGAAAGATAGTGCTTAATAAATACCTTCCAAATTCACTTGGATTACTAAATTTAAATGTTAAAAATAAAATAGGATGAACATAACACATTGATATTATTTCATAGGATATGCCCTGGAAAATGCGTCGTTTTGCAAAACTGGATATGTCAGCTAGACTAGAGTTACAGTCAGCGCTGGATGCAGAAATAAGGGCCAAACAGGCCATCCAAGAAGAACTAAATAAAGTTAAAGCTTCTAACATCATAACAGAATGGTAAGATTAAATAATATAATCCTACTAGAATAATTTCTAAGTTTGTCAGAAATTATTTGGATAGAAGTTACATGTAAACTTTTTGTGTGTGATCTTTGGTATAAATAATACAGACATTAATTAAATATGCTGAAAGGTGTTTGTGTGGCAGTGAAAAGGTACAAAACTTTTTCTGTAGAATATGAATCTCACGGCTCGGCGCCTGTGGCTCAATCGGCTAAGGCGCCAGCCACGTACACCTAGGGTGGCAGGTTTGAATCCCCGGCCCGGGGCCGCCAAACAACAATGATGGCTGCAACCAAAGAAAAAAAAAAAAGGCCAGGTGTTGTGGTGGGCGCCTGTGGTCCCAGCTACTTGGGAGGCGGAGGCAGGAGACTCGCTTGAGCCCAGGAGTTGGAGGTTGCTATGAGCTGTGATGCCATGGCACTCTACCCAGGGGGATAGCTTGAGGCTCCGTCCCCAAAAAAAAAAAAAAAAAAAAAAGAAAGAAAAGGGAGGAAAGGACTGGCACTGGTGGTTCAAATCCAGCCCGGGCTCACCAAACAACAATGACGGCTGCAACCAAAAAATAGCTGGTCCGTTGTGGCAGGTGCCTATAGTCCCAGCTACTTGGGAGGTGGAAGCAGGAGAATCACTTGAGCCCAGGAGTTGGAGGTTGCTGTGAGCTATGATGCCATAGCACTCTACCCAGGGTGACAGGTTGAGGCTCTGTCTCAAAAAATAAAATAAAATAAAATAAAATAAAATAAAATAAAATAAAATAAAATTGGGCAGGCTGAGTGCATCTGGCATTTGTGTTCCTTAGTATTTACCCAAATGAGTTGAATTTTACATCCACACAAAAATGGTTATAGTAGCTCTATTAATGATTTTCAAACCTTGGGAGAGACCAAAGTGTCCTTCAATGAGTTGAAATTTTACATCCACACAAAAATGGTTATAGTAGCTCTATTAATGATTTTCAAACCTTGGGAGAGACCAAAGTGTCCTTCAATGAGTTGAAATTTTACATCCATACAAAAATGGTTATAGTAGCTGTATTAATGATTTTCAAACCTTGGGAGAGACCGAAGTGTCCCCATGTACTGAAGTAGGTGAATGGATAAATAAAATGTGGTAAATCCAGACAGCGGAATATTATTCAACACTGAAACGAAATGAGCTTCCAGGTGTGGTAGCCCACGTCTGTGACACCAGCTACGCAGGAGGCCCAAGGTGGAAGGATTGACTACTTAAGCCCAGGA
This sequence comes from Galagoides demidoff, assembly GCA_963574575.1. NCBI lineage: Eukaryota > Metazoa > Chordata > Mammalia > Primates > Galagidae > Galagoides > Galagoides demidoff. The sequence continues at coordinate 6,880 of CAUYQV010108340.1, forward strand.
GTAGAAGTCTAGCTTAGGCAACACAGTGAGACCTCATCTCATTTTGAAAAATGAAATATATTTAATTTAGTCTAAAATGTTTTTTAAATGAGCTATCAAGCTATAAAAAGATATAGAAGAATCTTTAGTGCATAGTCTTACGTGAAAGAAGCCAGTCTAGAACAGCTACATACTGCATGATTTTAACTATATGAAGTTCTGGAAAAAGCAAAACCATGAAGATAGAAAAAGTTCAGTGGGTGTCTGAGGTTGGGGGAAGAGAGGGATGAATGGACAGAGCCCGGGGGATGTTTAGGGCAGTGAAAATATTCTGCATGATATTATAACGGTGGATCCATGTCATTATACATTTGTCCAAACCCACAGAATGTAGGACATCAAGAGTGAACCATGGCTCAGCGCCCATGGCTCAAGTGGCTAAGGCACCAGCCACATAAACCTAGGGTGGCGGGTTCGAATCCAGCCTGGACCCACCAAACAACAATGACGGCTGCAACCAAAAAATAGCTGGGCATTGTGGCAGGTGCCTGTAGTTCTAGCGACTTGGGAGGTAGAGGCAGGAGACTCACTTGAGTCCAGGAGTTGGAGGTTGCTGTGAGCTATGATGCCATAGCACTTTACCCAGGGGGATAGCTTGAGGCTCTGTCTCAAAAAAAAAAAAAAAAACCCACAACGGAACCGTAACGGACTTTGGGTGATTATTATGTGTCAGTGCAAGTTCAATGATTGTAACAAATGTACCACTCTGATCAGGGGTCTTGACAGTGAAGGCAACCAGGGCATGAGGGCATGCAGGGGGTATGTGAGAACTCTCTGCACTTTCTGCTCACTTTTGCCTTGAACCTAAAACTTCTCCAAAAAATAAAGTCAAGGATGGGTGAGATGGCTCATGCCTATAATCCCAGCACTCTGGGAGGCCGAGGCAGGTGGATTGCTTGAGTTCATGAGTTTGAGGCCAGCCTCAGCAACAGCAAGACCCTGTCTCTACTAAAAATAAAAATACTAGCCAAATGTAGTGGCTCATACCTATAGTTCCAGCTACTTGGGAAGCTGAGGCAAGAGGATTGCTCAAGCCCAAGAGTTTTGAGGTTGCTCTGAGCTATGATGCTATAGCATTCTACCCAGAGTGAGACTCTGTCTCAAAAAACATTAAAAAGTAAATTTTTAAGTCTTTTTTTTTTTTTTTGCAGTTTGGCTAAGGCTGGGTTTGAACCCACCACCTCCGGCATATGAGGCCGGCGCCCTACCCTTTTGAGCCACAGGTGCTGCCCCTAAAGTCTATTTAAAAAAATAAAAGGAAAGAAGGAAAAGAGATATCACTACCATGAATGGAAAGCCAGGACTACCTTTCACAAATAAAAGGAAAAGGAAGGAATGGTAGAAAGACAGGCAGAGAAGGTCCAAGGATGATGCTGTAAGTGAGCCGAATCTTCGTGCATTGGAGCAAAAATCTATACAGAATGTCTAAAGCTGATAAATCAATGAGTGTCCACATAGGCACGTTACCTAGCTGTATCTATGGAAATAACAACTAGAAGAAATAGCTACAAAGGCTAGAAGTTGTTGTCATGACAATTAAACATATGAAGACACTCAACTTCCTTATAATACCTTTCAAACATAAGAGTACAGAGATAACATCTCTACCAATTCCATAACTGAGGTCAACAGGATTGATTTTTTTTTTAATAGAATTGAGGAGGGTGTGAAAAAAGGGGCACTCGAGTGTGAAATCAGCAAACAAGTACATCAGTGCCATTTCAGTTGTCAATATCGAAATTACAAAAGCTGGCTCGGTGCCTGTGGCTCAAGCAGCTAAGGCGCCAGCCACATACACCTAAGGTGGCAGGTTCGAATCCCCAGCCCGGGCCTGCCAAACAACAATGATGGCTGCAACAAAAAAATGGCTGGGTGTTGTGGCGGGCGCCTGTGGTCCCAGCTACTTGGGAGGCTGAGGCAGGAGACTCACTTGAGCCCAGGAGTTGGAGGGTGCTGTGAGCTGTGATGCCATGGCACTCTACCCAGGGGGATAGCTTGAGGCTCTGTCTAAAAAAAAAAAAAAAAAAGAAATTACAAAACCAAGTACCTTTTGACTCAGGAATCCTTACAGGCAGAGGCAGGAAAATAGGAGTACAAGGCTATTTGCTACTCTGCTATAATATCAAAGGTTGACATCAACCTCAATGACCCTCAATAGGGACTGATTAAGTGACTTATGGTCCATCCCTGCGATGGAATATTATACAGCCTCCTCAAATAATACAGAAGTTATAAGCATACCAATATGAAAGACTTCTGAGATATGCTGTCAAGTGAGAAAGCAAGATACAGAACGATATGTGTAGCATGTTGCCCTTTCTGTTTGCAAGGCTATTTATATATATATATATATTTTTTTTTTTTTTTTTTTTTGAGACAGAACTTCAAGCTGTCCCCCTGGGTAGAGTGCCCTGACATCACAGCTCACAGCAACCTCCAGCTCCTGGGCTCAAGCGAGACTCCTGCCTCCACCTCCCATGTAGCTGGGACCACAGGCGCCTGCCACATGCTGGGCTATTTTTTTGGGTTGCAGCCATCATTGTTGTTCAGCGGGCCCAGGCTGGATTTGAGCCCACCACCTTAGGTGTATGTGGCTGGCACCTTAGCCACTTGAGCCACAGGCGCGGAGCCAGGCTATTTATATTAAATGCTGACATATGAGTAGGATACCTCTGGAAGGAGATGTAATAAGTGGTAAGAGTGGTTGCCTTTGGGGAGAAGATCTGAGAGGTAGAGAAGGAAGAAGGGAGAATTATTATTTCTCTCTACCTTTATGTACCTTTTGAAATATTTACCACATTCCTTGTATTTTCTATTTAACTAAAGAAATGTTAAGTGATTACTTCTGGAGAACTAAACAAGGAGTGGAAAGGAAGGGATGGTTGCTTTTTACACACAGGTGTGTACATCCATGCTCGAAGTTCTAACAAGTTCATGAACTTGCCACCATGAACTTACGTTGGCAGCACTGTACAAACAACTCAGTCAGGTTTCATAACCTTGGTATATCAGTGTGTCACAGCTCTGTTTTTTTTTTTTTTTTTTTTTTTAAAAAGCAAGAGGTGAGCTTTATTCAAGTCTGGGCCTGGACTCTCCTGGCACGCAAGCCAAGGACGAGCCCACAGCTCTGTTTATGTCAGCATGTGGCCATGTCTGGCTGAGTGGTTTTTATTAACATTGTGTGTTTTTGTGTGCCATGGCAAGAATGTTGGAGCTTGAATCAGAGCCTGAACAAATGTTAAATTTCTTCCACTTCACAAAAGTGGATGTGAAATCGGGGGCATTTTAGTCCAAGTTTATGGAGATAATGGCATGAAGGGTGTACAAATGGATTAAACATGTTTTTGAGGGGAGAGAAAGTGTCGCTGATGAAGAGAGGTCAGGGTGACCAATAACAAGCAGACCTGATGAGAACACGGCAAAAATTTGTCAAATCGTGCATCAAAATCATCGGCTGACTGTGAGAAGTATAGAAGACCAAGTAAACATTGATAGAGAAGTAGGAAAACCTTTGCGGAAAATCGTGGCATGAGAAAGGTGTGGCCATTACATCACGACAATCCATCAGCTCACATGGTGCTATCTCTCCCTCAGAGAGTTTTCAGCCAGTAAACAAGTAACCGTATTGGGACACCCTCCCAACTCACCTGATCTAGGCCCCCAATGGCTTTTTTCTTTAACTGGATATAAAGGAAATATGGAAAGGAAGACGTTTTGATGACATTCAGGACATCAAGGGTAATACTACAACAGCGCTGATGGCCGTTGCAGAAAAAGTTTCAAAATTGCTCTGAAGAGTGGACTAGGTGCTGATGTCAATGCATTGTTTCTGAAGGAGAGTACGTCAAAGGAGACCATAGTGATCTTCAGCAATGAAGTACGGGGCACCTTTTCTAGAATGAGTTTGTAAACTTAATTGTCCGACCTCATATGTGTATGTGTATAACATAAATATGCAATTTATAAAATGTTTACAGAGAAAGATTTACAAACACAGAGAGATCTGAAAGAGAGAGAGAAGGTCCCTGCTGACATAAGGGTTAAATTAGGTCCCTGAAAACACAAATGATGTGTCCCCATGACAAGGCCCAACAGCTTCCTATAAAGTTCCCCGCCTCCTCCTTTATCTGATTTCTCTCTGTCCTGCCAGGTTTGAAGCATCCAAGTAACTTGTGACCCAGTTCCCAGAAAATCTCCCTTGCTGTCCTTTTGTAAGGGCCCTAGGGAGGGCAGGCTACTTGGCAGTAGCCACATCTCCAAACACAAAGAGAAACTTTTTGGTTTTTTGTTTTTGGGGGGTTTTTTTTGAGACAGAGTCTCAAGCTGTTGCCCTGGGTAGAGTGCCATGGCATCATAGCACACAGCAACCTCTTTTTTTTTTTATTAAATCATAGCTGGGTACATTAATGCAATCATGAGGTACGATGTGCTGGTTTTATATACAATTTGAAATATTTTCATGAAACTGGTTAACATAGCCTTCACGGCATTTTCTTAGTTATTGTGTTAAGACGGTTATATTCTACACCTAGTAAATTTCACATGTACCCTTGTAAGATGAACCATAGGTGTGGTCCCACCAATTACCTTTCCTCCACCCTTCCTCCCCACTTCCCTCCTCTCCCTCTCCCCTTTCCCCTTCTTCTTGGGCTATAACTGGGTTATAGCTTTCATAAGCAACCTCCATTTTTAATAGAGACACAGTCTCACTTTTGCTCAGGTTGGTCTCAAACTTGTGAGCTCAAGCAATACACCCACCTTGGCCTCTCAGAACAAAGAGAAACTATTCTCCTCTTCACTGAGGAGAGAGAGGGAGACCTGTTAGGATGAGGAGGGCTGCCCAGCTGAGGTGGTGCACCCTCTCTCCATGGGTCTGGGTTGAAGGCAACTGTGCTCTGGGTAAGGATATTGGTCAATCTCCCTTCACCCTTTCTTTCTTTCTTTCTTTCTTTCTTTCTTTCTTTCTTTCTTTCTTTCTTTCTTTCTTTCCTTCCTTCCTTCCTTCCTTCCTTCTTTCCTTCCTTCCTTCCTTCCTTTCTTCCTTCCTTCCTTTTCTTTCCTCCCTCCCTCCCTTTCATTCATTCATTCTTTCTTTTTTTTGAGACAGTATTTCTCTGTTGCCCCAGCTAGAGTGCAGTGGCATCACCTGCAGCCTCAAGCTCCTGGGTTCAAGCAATCCTTCTGTTTCAGCCTCCCAAGTAGCTGGGACAACACATGTATACCACCACACCACACCCATGTATTTTTGTTTGTAAAGGTGAGGTCTTGCAGTGTGGCCCAGACCAGTCTTGAACGCCTGAGCTCAAGTGATACTCCTGTCCTGGCCTCCCAAAGTGCTGGGATTACAGGCTTGAGCCATCATGCCTGGCCTAATGTGCATTTCTGGTTTTTTGTTTGTTTGTTTTGCAGTTTTTGGTTCGGGCTGGGTTGGAACCCACCACCTCCAGCATATGGGGCTGGAGCCCTACTCCTTAAGCCACAGGCACTGCCCTCTTGTTTTGTTTTTTGAGACAGAGTCTCACTATGTCACACTAGGTAGAGTGTCATGCCATCACAGCTCACAGCAACTTCAAACTCTTGGGCTTAAGTGATTCTCTTGCCCAGCTATAGCTGGGACTACAGGCACCTGCCACATCGCCAACTATTTTGTTGTTGTTGTTGCAGTTGTCATTGTTGTTGGCCTGGGCCAGATGGAACCCGTCAACCTCCATGTATGTGGCCAGCGCCCTACCTACTAAGCTACGGGCACCACCCATTTCTATCTCAGTTACCTACTGCTGTAAAATGAGCCACCATAGAACTTAGAGCCTTAAAACAACAATTTTGCATTATCTCTCATAGTCCTGTGGGTTGACAGAGCTCAGCCAGGTCGTCCCTACTTGGGGTCTCATGCAGCTGCACTCAGAAAGCAGCAAGGCTTGCGTGGGTTGGATGTCCCCAATGACTTCTTCACTCACATGTCTGGTGCCTCAGTTGAGATGGCTGGAGCAACCAGGGGCTACTGGGCATCCTTTCCTTCCACATTGGCCTTCCCTCATGCCTACCTTGCCTTCCTCACATCATGGTGGTCTCAAAGTAATCAAACTTCTTTGAGAGCAACTGGAGTATCCCAGAGCAGTGTTCCAAAAGACCAAGGTGGACACCACAAGGCTTCTCATGACCTTCTGGCCTCAGAAGTCAGGCACATCTCTTCTACTACATCCCATTGGTTACCTGGGACCATCCCGGAATGAAAGGGGGAAAGGCCGCCCAAGAGTGTGAAGCCCAGAGGGTGTGGGTCTCAGCGGGCCATCTTTGGGGTACAGGTCCCACAACGCTGCTTGTCCTTCAATGCTTTCTTCTCTGAGTTCTCTCATCACCTCTTTAGGTGGTTCTTCCTCATCTTCTGGCTTCATGCTACTCAAGTAATATGAGTCAAGCTGAGACCTGACCTTTCCAGCTCCATCTCCCTTAGTGATCTTGCCCAGTCTCATCCCTCTAAACACCTGTCAGCTGGCAACGCCTAAATTTGCATCTCCAGCATGGAGATCTCCCCTGGAGTCTGGACTCCAATCTCCCACAGCCTACTCAACTTCTCCATTTGGATGTCTTACCAGGACCTCAGTGTTTGCAGTGGTTTGTTGTTGTTGTTGTTGTTGTTGTTGTTTGATTTTCAAATGGTTCTTTATTCATAAACTTGATGCACATTTACAAAATTTACTATGCACTGCCAAATAAATCTGCAATGAAAAATAAACACCCCCCCCCAAAGAAAACTAAAAAAAAAACAAAGCATGCCAAATGCACAGCTCTCAATCTGGTAGCCATCAGGATATTAAAGAAGTCAAGAATGTATTCAAGATTCAGCCTTAGGTTGAAGGAACTTTAATGCTTTAAAGGATTCTGCCCTGTCACTTGTTCTCTGAGTAACTGGCCATCAGAACTTTATACAAACGTAAGGCCAGTGTACAAGAATACCAGAAAGTCTTTCTACATCCCTCTTAACCAAAATAGAATCAAAAGAAATTAAACACACACAATAATGCAGAAGTGCCAAGTGTTTCAGATGTGGTTTACAAAGTTAAAAACTGAATCTTAAACCCAATGGATGAGAAACACTTTTGAACTTTGTAACTGATGTGTGCAGAAAAGTGTGCTTCTGGATTTCCTTTTAAAAAGGCTTAACACCTAGAATTTATTTTAAGTCAAACCCGGATATATAAAAAAAATCAATTACCAACCAAAAAGGACTGACTGAGTCAGGTAAGGCAGTAAAATGGAAAGTACCTTGATTTGATTTCAGTTTTATAAAAGAATTAATAACATATGTAGAGTTCCTATTGGTCTGTCAATGTAAAAGCCATTGTTAACGACTATAGCAAAAAATTTAAGAGTCTCTGACTTAGGTATCTTTTTTTTTTTTTTGAGACGGAACCTCAAGCTATCCCCCTGGGTAGAGTCCCATGGCATCACAGCTCACAGCAACCTCCAACTCCTGGGCTCAAGCGAGTCTCCTGCCTCGGCCTCCCAAGTAGCTGGGACCACAGGCACCCGCCACAGCCCCCGGCCATTTTTTGGTTGCAGCCATCATTGTTGTTTGGCGGGCCTGGGCTGGGGATTCCAACCCACCACCTTAGGTATACATGGCTGACGCCTTAGCCGATTGAGCCACAGGCGCCGAGCCTGACTTAGGTATCTTTTTGTACTTAACTGTGCAGCTTTTGCTCAAGGAGTCTGCCTTTGTGTCAATCACTTTAAAAGTTTATTAGTTTACAAATGATTGCAATATCCCGTTAACAAAATAGAAACGTAAAATGACTTAGTGTTTTAAATAACTTCCAGTTCTATGTTGTGGCTCTTCTTCATAAGAAATATTGAACAGGGTGGCACCTGTGGCTCAAAGGAGTAAGGCACTGGCCCCATATGCCGGAGGTGGCTAGTTCAAACCCAGCCCCGGCCAAAAACAAAAAAAAACAATAAATTAGTTGTGTATCTTACACTTAAAAAAAAAAGAAAGAAACATTGAACCAACAATAAGCAGATTCAGTCTATCAAGACTCTGATGTCCCAGTGAAAACACTACTTACAAACTTTAACTGGCATAGCCTTGCCCTGCTTTGCCTAAAAGCATAATGTAATTCAATTAAGGGTGTATCTTAGGGAAATAGTTCATATCTTCACATAGCCATACAGAAAAATAATTTAATGAGTAAGTTTCCTGTAATTATTTTGGCAATATCATAAAATGGTTTTAGACCTGAAAGAGCTACTCTGATTTAGAAGATCTTAAATTTTCTAAACCAGTATTGATTCATTAAACTTTTATTGGCTCTAAACAGAACAATATCTTGCAATTCTTCATAACCTATGGGCTCAATATAGGAAAGTTACCCTTAAGCTGCATCTTCAGTAACTTGATGCTGACTTGTCTGCCTAAAAGATTTCCCTTTTCAAAAGAGAGAGATGATAAGGAGAGGCCGGTATGTGTATTTATTAGGAAAAATACAGGAAAGGCTCCATTGCTCAGTCCAAGATCCCTGAAATGAGCAAAATGAAAAGGCTGTAACTTATACTATATGTCAGTTGACAGATTATTCACTAAAATATCTATTAGCTCACATCTTCAGTATGGCTGTTATAGGGACACTCAAAGCTTGTGGCTGCATGTTCGAAAGATTTTCTTTAAAGCAACATTTCTCCAGCTCAGCACCTGTGGCTCAAGTGGCTAAGGCGCCAGTCACATACACGTGAGCTGGCAGGTTCAAATCCAGCCCAGCCCACCAAACAACAATGACAGCTGCAACCAAAAATGAGCCGGGCGTTGTGGTGGGCGCCTGTAGTCTCAGCTGCTTGGGAGGCAGAGGCAGGAGAATAGCTTGAGCCCAGGAGTTGGAGGTTGCTGTGAGCTGTGATGCCATAGCACTCTACCCAGGGTGACAGCTTGAGGCTCTGTCTCAAAAAAAAAAGCAACATTGTTCCAAACATATTTTAACCATCTTCCTTTGGAGGTGTGTACCAGCCATTTTTCTCATGTATCTGTACAATAGAATTACAGGATTGTTGAGCTCTTGCTAGATTATATGGATTCTTATTTGCTCCAAACTGTACTCTGGCTTTGCCTTTGACTAAGGCGGCATTTATTTGCATGATGATGGACTCTATTGAATAGGCAATGCTCCAGCCCTGTTTTGTGGGTAGTTCCATACATAATGCTCCTCCAACCAAGACGTACCCTCCTGAGAGAACAGGTAACACCACTTGAACAAACGGAGGATCAAATGGAAAGTTATCCTTAAAAGAGAAGTTAAGCAAAATATAGTCTATACCTTCTTTTTCTTTTAAAATCTAAAGATCAGGCTCAGCACCTGTGGCTCAAGTGGCTAAGGCACCAGCCACATACACCTAAGGTGGGCAGGTTCGAATCCAGCCCGGGCCCGCCAACCAGCAATGACGGCTGCAACCAAAAAATAGCCGGGCATTGTGGTGGGCACCTGTGGTCCCAGCTACTTGGGAAGCAGAGGTAGGAGACTCGCTTGAGTCCAGGAGTTGGAGGTTGCTGTGAGCTGTGATGCCACAGCACTCTACCCAGGGGGACAGCTTGAGGCTCTGTCTCAAAAAAAAAAAAAAATGATCTGATGATCACTGTGCTAAGGACTCTCTGGGTCAACCTTCTGGTTGTAGTTTTACATGCCTGTAGTTTTACATGCCTGTCATATAAACTGTCATTTATGAGTTCCACCGAATAAACCCATTTTATAACTCTGTGATCTGTATACGTCCCTGAGCGCTTTCCTAAGTCTGTCTGAGGCTTGTGCTGACCCAGACACTGCACCATTTAAATGGTCTGGCCGTTGGGTCTTCCTAATTTTCTCTAAACTTGCCAAATACTCTTTCTCAATACCTTCATCCTCCGACTTTTTCCCACTGGTAGGCTCTTCTTCCTTCATCTCCCAGTGATCTAAGGCTTCTATATCTCCAGTCATCTCTTCCTCTTCCTCGTCTTCTGAAGTCGCTTCTTCTGCTGCTCCATTCTGGCCCGTGGGTAGTGGCTGATCGAGCCTCTCCACATTCAGGCGCTTAGGAAGGAATCTGCAGAATTCACCTGTCCACCACTTCAACTGCTGACGGTGCCAACTGTTGATCTTAGCATCTTCTAGACGTTCGAGAACAGATGTCAGATAGGGGCCATCAGAGTCCACAAACCACAAGAGTGAAGAAGATGGACAGGGTGCCGTCATGTTGCAGTGGAGTGAGAGGTGGCGACACTGGCGGAGGCTCCAGGAACTGAATATGCAGCTCGTCCAGCTTCCTGCTGACCATGCGGAATCGCTTCTGGTTCTTGTCGAAGATGGACGCCAGGAACTTCAGCTGGACCTTGAGCCCTGAACGGACGTCTTCACCTCATCTCCAGCAGGAGGGGTGCGGAAGAGAAGCTCGGGCCTGAGCCGCTGTCACCGCCGCGCTCTCGCGGCTCCGCCTCTCCCCACCGAGGCGACCCGCGCCCGCGGCTGAAAAATGGCCAGGGGCACGGAGGCCTGGATGGGCGCAGCGCAGGGGCCCAGGCGGCTGCTCCCTTTGTAACCGACTCCACCGGTTTGCAGTTTTAAAGCCACATTTCAGCCTGAGTAAGAGCAAGACTCCATCTCTACCAAAAATAGGGGGAAAAAAAAGAAAAGAAAAGAAAAGAAAGAAAGAAACAGCCAAGCGTTACAGCCAGGGCCTCCTGCTGGAGCAGGAGGATCACTGGAGCCCAGGCATTTGTGGTTGCCATGAGATAGGATGATGCCACCAGATGGCAGAACAAGACCCTGTCCTAAAATAATTAAAACAAAATAAACAAAACAAATACAATAAAATATCACTTTTCATCCATTGTTCCCAGTCACTGTTCTCCTCCCAACATTCTGGGACTCAGGTTCTGGCAATTCTTGTCCTTCCAGTTGCTCCAAAAGTTTTGGAGTTGGTCATGATTCTTCTGTATCCTCACCCTCATCAAACCCTTTGAATATCCGTCACTGCTCACCTGAGCCAGGTAAATAACCTCACAATTGGTCTCCTTCCACCTTTATCTCCCGAGGCCTATTTTGCAGCCAGCAGCCAGGGATTCTGTTTAACTTAAATCAGATCATCTCCCTCCTCTGCTCAGAAACCTCCAATGTTTTCTCGTTTCACTCAGTATTATTACAAAGACCTACCTGATCCAATACCCTCTTATCTCTCTGACCTCAGCTCTTGGTGTTCTCTCCCTTGCTGATAACACTTGGGCTACACGGACCTTGGTGCTCTTAGACTATGCCAGTGTTGTGCCTTGGGGCCTTTGCACTTGCTGTCCTTGCTGGCTGGAATGTTCTTTCTCCCACATATGCCCTTGGCTTATTGCTACTCTTTTTCAGCTCTCTATTCAAATATCTCCTCATCAAGGCCACCTGATATAAAATACTAAGAATACTAGTCTCTTCCTGCTATGCAGGAGAGATCCAGGAAGCTGTGTGAGTGCATTGGAGGCCCCTCATCTCTTCTGCAAGTCAGGAGGGCTTCTTTGAGATGATATTTAAGCTAAGACCAGTACAAGGAGAGCGCCTTTTCCCCAGCCACTTCAGTAAAAAGTGCTAAAGTTGAATCCTGTTGGTTCCATCTGGGATCCATCCCATCCCTAAACCCATCATTAGAACCAGAAAGATGAAAACTGCTTTCTGGTCAGCCCCAGGTCTTGTCCCTCTCCAGGAGCCAGCATTTCCAGGCATCTTCACCCAAACCTCACAGACTGAGAATGATGGAAGAATGGTTCACCCCCCAAGAAATTTTGGGGTGAGTTATCAGAAAAAGTGTGGGTGCTGGGCAGGAAAAGACTGCACCACCCACTGCAAAGACTTAGCTCAAATCTCACCTTACCCATGAGGGCTTCCATAGCCCAGCTGGACCCTCTCTGTGATAAAATTAACCACTATTGCTTTGAAGCCAACACTGTACCCAAAATGTAGCCTTTAAACATACACAAAAAGCTCTTAACTACTCAATAATAAGAAAACAAATGGTCCAATGAGAGCAAGGGCAACAGAACTTGAACAGACACTTCACAAAAGAATATACAGGAGCCAGGCTTGGTGGCTCACTTCTGTAACCCCAGCGTTTTGGGAGGCCAAGGCAGGAGGATCACTTGAGCCCAGGAGTTCAAGACAAGCCTGAGCAATTGCAAGACCCTGTCTCTCTAATAAAAAGTAAAAATTAGCCAGGTGTAGTGGTGTGCACCTATAGTCCCAGCTACTCAGGAGGCTGAAACAAGAAGATCGCTTGAGCCAGGAAGTACGGAGCTGCAGTGATCTATAATCATGCTATTGCACTCCAGCCTGGGTGACAGACTGAAATCTTGTCTCAAAAAAAGAAAGAAAAAAATGTATATATATATAGTGGCTCCTGTGGCTCAAAAGGGTAGGGCACCAGCCCCATATGCCAGCAGTGGCAGGTTCAAACCCAGCCCCGGCCAAAAAAAAAAAAAAAACCCAAGCAGAAAAATACACACACACACATGAATGACCAATAAGCACATAAGATGCTACTCAATAGCATTAGTCATCAGGAAAATACACATTAAAATCACAAGGAGCTACCACTTTGCATCCATTAGCATGGCTAAAATTAGAAAGACTGATCAGAACAGCATTCGTGAGGATCTGGAGCACAGGGACCCACATCCAAACACTGGTGAGAACACAGAATGAGGCGAAGCATTTTGAAAAACAGTTTGGCAGTGTCCTGAAAAGTTAAACCTGTACCTACCATAGGATACAACCCACTCCCAGGCATTTGCCAGAGAGAAACTAAAACATTTGAACATGCAAAGATTTGTACACAAATGTTCACAGCAGCTTCGTTTGTAATCGCCCCAAACTAGAAAGCAACCTAAAAAGTCTATGAACCGATGAATGGTGTATCCATGCCTTGGGATACTACGTGGCAATAAAAAGGAACAAGTCGCTGATACCTACAACATGGATGAATGTCAAAATCATCAGCTGAGTGAAAGAAGCCAGGCAAAAGTACACATGCTACATAATTCCATCTACATGAAATCAATGCAACCTAATTTACAGTGACAGGGGTAGTTCAGAGGGGACAGCAGGAGGGACGAATTGCAAAGGGGCACAGGGCAACTTTAGGAAGTGAGATGACTATGTTCTCTGTCCTAATTGGAGAGGTGGTCTCGTGGATGTATGTCCAGAGTGATCAAATTTAAATATGTGCCATGAAGCGTACTTCAATTATACCTCAATAAAGGTGGGGGGACTGAATCTAAGAAAAATTACACACACACACACAAAAGACACATGTTTGGAAGAAAACATACCAAACAGTTAAGTATAATATTTACCTTCAGAGAATGTGAAAGGAGGCAAGAGCTATGGCTTGTTACCCTACACATGGCTTTCTATTATAGTTTAAGTTGTTTACAACAAGCATGTATTAATTATGAGGGGTCTTTTTGGTGGGGAAAGCAATACAGTTTTTGCCCCCAAGCCTGGGCCTGGCATGCAGGAGAGCTGTCATATGCCAGGAAACCAACCAGGTCTTTCTACAAACAAAGGCAACTCCTGGATCTGAGCCAAGGGTTTCTGGGGCAAATTCCCATCTGAAGTCAACGAAAAATGTCCTCCCTCAGAACAAGGATTTTGTTTACACCTTGTGTCTACATTCCAGACTGAGGTGCACACGGAATGACTGTCCAGAAAGATAGTGGAGTCATTAATACCTGTCCAGAGTGGGCTCATTGCGCCAATTTCCCATCAGGGTAATTCAACCAGCTGGCAGCCCTGTTATCAGTCCCTGCGGTGACTGTGCGGGCAGAGGTCGGGGCACCTCTGGACACCACACTGGTTTCTCGGAGATGCAAACTAAGCTGGTGCTGGGGTCCTCTGGCCTGCCTGGCTAGGAGGGAGGTCCAAGATTCGGGCAAATGTGGACCCTCTGGCTTGTTGGGAGATTGACTTCCTTCTGCCAGTGAGTCTCCAAGGAAGGGAAAAGCAGTTGCTGGGTAGGAACCAGAAAAGTCTACCCCAAATAAATATTATTAGTGCCTATTGTCAGAGGTAGGACAAGGCTCAGAGGTGTGAAGTCACTTGCCTAACATCACACAGGCAGAAAGTTCTACCACTTTGTAGGAAACTGGCATACATTTCTATAAATAAGAGTGGCGGAGTTTGTCAGTGCCAGAAGCTGGGGCCTGACCCCAGCTCCTGTGAAGTCAAATAAGATGATCTAGCCACTTCCTCATGCTGACTTCCTGTAGCCTTTTGTATATAATATTATATAATATGTTTTCAAGGACAGAGCTAACTTGGGGTGGGGGTCAATAAGGGATTCACATGACTTCCTGGATGGCTAGCCACAGTCAGAGAGAAGAGATGGTTGCTGATACGGCTAGAATTTTCCTAGCTGCTTTTGGATCCCACCCAACTCGAAATGCGTATGGCACCCTTTGACACATGTTATTTTTACCATGACAAATGTTATTTTTACCATTTCCTGGCAAAAGTCTGGCTGGCTCCACTGGTAAATGATGAAGTTCAGGGTGGAGCCGGCTGCTTGACATTCTCTAAATGGTTAACTTTCCAGCTTAATTTCCCTTCCTGGCAGAGATTCTGGGAAATCAGAGCCTCATGAATTAGAGATGTGGAAAATTCCTGGCAAGGGAATGAAACACGTTGAGTGTTTATAGAGAAATTTCTGGAGTTTACATTTTTGTTCCACCTTAACGTGAGTCCAGGTCTGGGAAGTGTGTGTTGAACTGATGTCAGTTATCTGTCCGGGCCCCAAGTTTATCACTGGACAAGTTTATCAGCCACCGAAGTAGAATGTTGCACACAATTCTGTCACTCATGCCCATCTCTGAGCTTTGCACATTCTGTTCTCTCTCCTGGAATGCTCTTCCCTTTCAGTTTTTCTCATGCCCCGCTCCTTTTCCTCCTCAGGCCTTGGCTCACATGCCATGTCCTTAGACGGTCCTTCCCTGAATTTTGTAACCAAAGTAGCACTCCAGTCATTTCTCTTCCCATCCTTCTATCTTATTTCCTTCGTGGCACTTTGTACGGTCTGAAATGACCTTCTCTGTGTATGTGTTTACCTGTTTATTGGCTGTCTCCCCTCCTAGAATGAAACCTTTATGAGCTCAAAAGCCACATATTTCCTGGCTCTGTCTGCTGAGAGGACCAGACGCAGTAACAATCCAGCAGCAGTAACAATCCAGCAGCAGTGAGCTCACCTGACCCCTGGATGTCGGTTTCTCCAGTAACAGGAACCCAGACTCCATGAAGAAACAAATGATTCCAGAGTGGGAATAAGGAAAGTGTCAGTGACCCAGTTACCATCAACACTAACAGGACAAACTGATATCATGCACCTCCTGACATTCTGTGCTGAGAAGGACACGTCTTTCTCTGTACTCTTGCCCCAAAATGCATAACCTAAATTTGTTCATGAGGAAACATCAGACCTCATGAAACCCAAATGGAGGAACATTGTACAAAATAGCCAGTACTCAGGCGACGCCTGTGGCTCAAGGAGTAGGGCGCCGGCCCCATGTGCCAGAGGTGGTGGGTTCAAACCGCCCCGGCCAAAAAGCTGCAAAAAAAAAAAAAAAAAAGCCTGTACTCTAAAAGTGTCAAGATTGTGAAAGACAAAAGTGGAAAGAGAAAGGACAATGAAATGTAATATGTGTTCTTGGATTGAATCTAGACTAGAAAAAGATTATTAATGCAGGCAACATTTGAATGAGTTCAGGTGATTGGATATATTAAAAGTGTAGACTTGGCTCGGCGCCTGTGGCTCAATCGGCTAAGGCGCCAGCCACGTACACCTAAGGTGGCAGGTTCGAATCCCCAGCCCGGGCCCACCAAACAATAATGATCGCTGCAACCAAAAAATGGCCAGGTGTTGTGGCGGGCGCCTGTGGTCCCAGCTACTTGGGAGGCGGAGGCAGGAGACTCACTTGAGCCCAGGAGTTGGAGGTTGCTATGAGCTGTGATGCCATGACACTCTACCCAGGGGGATAGCTTGAGGCTCCATCTCAAAAAAAAAATCAAGACCTTAGACCTACTTGTTATGGCAGTCACTAGCCATTTGTAGATACTGAGCACCTGAAAAGTAGGTCAAAATGAGAAGTGCTGCACACATGTATAAGCATAAGATGTACATTAACAAACCTGTATGAAAAAGAACGTAAATAATTTCTATATTGATGACAGGTTAAAATAATGCTATTTTGAATATAATTATATTAAATAAAATATATTCTTAAAATTAACACTACATGTTTCTTTTTTTCAGTGTGGTTACTAAAAACTTCAAATTACATATATGATTCACAATGTATTTCCACTGAACACAGCTGTTTGAGAGCCCAGGAGTTTGGGAGGTTAAAAGGCTCCTAGGTTTATTTGAAGACATAGCTCCAAATAACTTAGAAACAAAGGTTTTCCATTAACTGATATTAAAAGTTCATAATTTTAAAGAAATGAAAAGTATGGTTTATCTTTAGGGAATGCAAATCAAAATCATGATGAGCTACTACTTCGCACCCATTAGGATGGCTATTATCCAAAGATAGCAGAAAATAACAGTGTTGGCAAGGATTGGATTAACTGGAACCCTGTGCATTGAGAGTGGGGATGTAAAGTGGAGCAGATGCTACAAAAAACAGTATGGCAGCTCTTCAAGGAACTAAAATAGAATTACCATATGATCCAGCAATTCCCCTGCTGAGTATGTACCCCAAAGAATTGAAAGCAGGAACCTGAACCGACATTTGTGCACCCATATTCGGAGCAGCATTACTCACAACAGCCAAAAGGTGGAAATACCCTATAGTGTCTGTGGATTAGATCAATGAATAAACAAAATACGAGCTATACATACGATACAGTATTAGCTTTTTAAAAAAGGAGATTCTGACACATGCTACAACATGAATGAACCTTGAAACGGTCATGCTAAGGGAAATAAGCCAGTTATCAAAAGATGAATCCTGTATTATTCCACTTGTATGAAGTACCTAGAGTAGTCAGAGTCCTTAAGACAAAAACCAGAATGGTGGTTTCTAGGTGCTGAGGGGAAGAGGGAATGGAGATTATTGTTTAATGGATGTAGAGTTTCAAGATGATAAAGTTCTGGAGATGGACTGTGAGGTGACAGCTGAGTTAAAGAATAAGATTATTCTGACATGTGTGACAGCTGGAAGGAAGACTTTATTCAGGGCTAATGCCATAGGTGTCAAGACCATCACTGCAGGGGAGAAAGAGTGGGTTCAAATCCAAATACAGTGAAGTTAGCTGGAGATTTATAGCCAAGGAGCACAGTGAGGGTGTGAGTAGGGTTTGGTGAATAGAAAATTGCTAAGAGGAAACACCAAGTATTGGGAAATTTTCACCAAACTAACTTAATGGGATTCTTACTCTGGTAGGCCAGAGTGTTCGGATATCAGGGGTAGGAACTCTCTGTACTACTGACTTAGCAGGATTTCTGCTACAACTGGGCCAGGCAGGCTTGAGAGTAAGGCCTAAGGATAAGGCCCAGTGGAGAAGGCTCAGAGGAGCTTGACTACAGCTTGGTCAAGCAAAGACTTTGTCAGCTGTCCAACAATATGCGTGTACTTACAGGCCCAGACGTGTGTCCTTGCAAATGATTAAAATAGTAAATTTATGCTATGTAAATTTTAACCACAATTATAAAAAAAAGTTATGGCTCCTATCTACCTTGAGTTTTCTCTCCTCTCTCATGGTTTAAATTCTGAAAACTTGATTTCCATTTTTTTGACAAGGACCTTGTCCTTAAGACAAATTTAAGCCTCTATTCTGTATGTTTGCAGTTTGATTATTCAGAACTGTTACACTTCCTCCAATGTAATTATCTATTATATTTGTACCACCATTCTAGAGAGCTGTGGTAATAAAAATATTTGTTACAATGAAACCCTGAGGAATATTTTATAGAAATGTCCAGTAAAGGCTAGGCACCTGTGGCTCAAGTGGCTAGGGTGCCAGCCACATACACCTGAGCTGGCAGGTTCAAATCCAGCCTGGACCCACCAAACAACAATGACCACTGCAACCAGAAAGTAGCCAAGTATTGTGGCAGGTGCAGGTTGCTATGAGATGTGATGCCATAGCACCCTACCCAGGGTAACAACTTGAGGCTCTGTCTCAAAGTAAAAAAAAAAGAAAGAAATGTCCAATAAAATTAGAGGTGTTCTAGTTGAGGGGGTGGTCCTCCTTCCACCCACTGTCTCCTTTGTGGTCACTGCCTGCCCCTCCTGTGACTCTACAGCATTTCTGTGAAAGCCAGAGTACTAAAATATAACTGTGTCTTAAGCTATTAAGATATGTTTTCTTAATCCAATCCTGGATTGATGGGCAGTTAGGCTGTTTCCACATCTTGGCAATTGTAAATTGAGCTGTGATAAACAACCCAGTGCAAGTGTCCTTATAGTAAAATGATTTTTTTCTTCTTCTGGGTAGATGCCTAGTAATGGGATTGTAAGATCAAGTGGAAGGTGTATTTTGAGTTCTTTGAGGATTCTCCATTCTTACTTCTGGTTTTATTTCTTATTTCATTATATCAGGTCCCTAAATTTATTATGTATCTCATTCTGATTTCAAGAGCCACTAATATAACAGGAGATTTTGTTTATACAATCTATCCTTTAACAACTATCCCAAACATTCCCCTTTCCTCATTACACTGGTATTTTTAATGGTCTCTGACCTCTTGAGTAATGAGAAGATCTTTCTGCTACAGGACGATCCTAGAAATCTCTGTAGAGCAACCAAATGTAAGAGAAAAACATTTAAAGCGTGAGAATTTTTCAATTTGAGGAAAATGAGACTAAATTCCAACCAAAGATACCTTTTAGGTGTACATCATGATGCTGGTTGTAACACTGGCTTTGTCTTTTTAGAATTTGCTGCTGCTGTGGCTGGTCTGTGACAGTAATTTTTCAAAAGTAGCTCAATGAAGGAACTATAAGAGCTAATAGTTTCCTTATGGAGTTATTTACTTACTGGCAGAGTAAAATGGACTGACTCTGTAAAGCTTCGTACCCTAAATAGAACTGAGAGTGTTAATAGTGGCAGAATTCTTCAGAGTCTTCATCATCTTTGGCAAATGACGTTAAATCAACCTAGTGCACATTTATGGAAAGGCTTAATGCAGCACGCTGGCCAAATGGTGGCGATACTAAGATGAATATGACGGCTATGCCTTCAAGGAGTTCATGGTCGAGTGGGTTATACACTGTTTTAGAACTTCCAGAGGAAATCAGCCATAACTAATACAATTAGTACAACTCTAAAGATGTACTAGAGTGAAAGAATAAAAGGGTCATTAATCAACTTGAGAAAAGGCTAGGGTTTTTGATCAACTAAGAGATAACATCAAATTGCATTTGGTTGACAAGTCTACTATTTGGAAATTAACTGGCTCACTGCTCCACGGAGAAAAACACATTTGTAATCTGTCACAGAAGTTCAAGCCTGGGTCTGGACATTAAACTCGCCATGCGTAATGTGGCGGGATGCATTTTCTTTAATGGGCATTCCACGACAGTTCACTAGCCAGCTCTGGAAGTGTGGAGATAGAGAATTAAAATATTGGGGGCTTCTGACCTTGGCAATTCTGACTCAGAATTCGAGCTGTATAGCACATTGATAACTGAAAGGACTGAGTCCAAGTGCAATATACTTGAGTAATTTACTGCTAGAAAAACTACAGCTCCTTCAAATTGCTATGTAACAATAAGAAGAAAAAAAGTCTTATTTTACACAGTGGAAGGGAAAATTACCTACTAATAACCACACTGAAATATAAATATAACATGTTAAAAAATATAATGTGCTCATTATCTTAAGACATTCAGTGGTGAACTAAGCACGTTGTCTTTTGTTATGCAACAGCACACAGGTGCTTTATTGAACACTGTAAGGATTCCTAAACACGTGAAAATGAGTGTGTCTCTTAGTTAACATACTGTGTGACACGGATCAAATTTTCAACAGAAGCATAAACATCATCCCCTTAATCATCCTGGCAAAATTATGCATCTGGATGCCAAAAACAATCCTGCTATTCCTCTATCCATCTCAAACAAACTTAATTTTCTCCTTTTATTTATCCTCCTACGCACTGTTACTAAGGATAGTTCTATGTCTGAAAGTACTATAAATTCACTCCAATTTCACTGACAGCTAACATGTGACACATAGTTGTGATCCCCTCTTCAAGTTGTAAATATTCACTAGTCTATCCCATTACATTTTCATTATTTTTTGAGATGTTGAGGACCTTAGAAGAGAGGATATGTATTTTATTTATCTTTGTAACCTGGTACCTTGAGTACAGCTAATTATTAAATATATCTATATCTATGTGTAAGTACATACAAGTACATCATTGGGTTTTTAAATGATTTATTTTCTGAGTAAAGTCACAATAACTATATTCTAAAGAGAGGATCATGAGAAAAGGTGACTCTTAGGGCCTCTGCCTTGACTGGAGCTTGACAAATGGCTCCAGAAGGAAGACGGCATTGGTAGATCAGATAGCTTGTGAAACTCCAGAAGTTCAGAAGTAGGGGAGACTCCTACACCTGTTGAGTCTTAAGAAACATTAAACCCAAACGTTTCATTTGGGCAGCACACTGGGAAAGCAGTGTGGTGAGTTTGCCAAATGAGACACGAATTGAGAAGGACCTCACAGGACAATGAGAGTCTCCTGACAACAAAAAGTCATGTAAGTGTTCCAAACAGGGAAGTGACACGATCAGAGCTGTTTTGTAAAGGAAAACTCACTGTGAAAGATGAATTTGATGCAATGCAGAATAGCTGCATTCTCTGTTGCACTAGACGGTCTCTGAAATGCACAATCATAGCTGGCTTGTTCCTTCCCAAATCCCACCCCCCACCTTCTCTCTGGGTCTTTTAACATCTGGTTCTTGCCTTTAGATGTTCTCTCTAGTTCTTCCATGTCTCTTTTGAAGAGACATAAAAAGCAGAAATCACAAAGAAAAAGGCTGTTAGATGTGAGTGAAGCTGAAAACAATTATATATTGAACACACTGTGCTCAGGGTCTGCCATGCTCAGAATCTTTTCCTGCATCCAGAATTTTCCTAGCTTGCTTCCGAATACAGGAAGGAGCAACGTATACCCATGTTTTGCCACTCTCTTATCCTTTTTTTTACGGCTCTCTATGTGGTAGGCCAAGGAAACTTGTGGAGGATACCAATTTCAATTAAGAGAATTTATGTGAACGGAAGTGAGCTCAGGGATGTATTGAAGAATCAGAACAAAGAATTTTCTCTGGGTCTGAGATGGCTGTACTTTGTAAGATACAAAGAAAATTGAATTAGATCATAAACACTTCTAGAGCCTACACTCAATTTAATGCAGAAATCGTCTAATATTAATAGGATGTATATAAGCTCTGTGAGAACAAACTTTTCAGTTTCTGATCAATTCAAATATGATTTTCACATAGAAAATTTATAAAAGGTAGCCGATATATATAAGTACATGGTCCTAAGCCTTAAAAAGAAATGAAAAAAATTAAATTGCTCCCAGTTGACAATATTCCAAAAATCTTTCATTGAAAAGGCAAGTGCTGAGTCTCAATGAGTTGCCAGGTCAGCGGCTTGGTCTAAGTTTAACCAAGGTCTGTTGGATATTCTCTGGGCTTCAGGTATTGCACATAATTCTCACACCTTTTTATCAAGACAGTTATATTTATGCAAACAAATTCAATGGAACAGTGAAACAACTATAATTGAAATATCTAGAAATTGCCACAGACATGTAAGAAATGAAGCACTGAAGTTTATCTGAGAGAGGCAGGTGAGGCTTCACAGAGAGGATGAGCAATGAAGCTCAGGGCTGCAGGATGGCTGAGGGCAGCCAAGTGTGCACCTTGGGGAGAGGCCCTTTCACTGCATATGCAAAAAGCCTGCAGCATCAAAAAAGGCATGCCTGGGTAGCCAACAGGTATTTCAGAATGAGCAGAGCATAAAACAAAACATGAATTGAGAAGGACCTCACAGGACAATGAGCGTCTCCTCATGACAACAAAGGGTGGGTAGGGGAGCGAATGTGATGGTGAGGGCCAGCAGCTAGGCATAGTCTAGATGATAAAATGCCTTGTATGGCATGCAAAGGAATTTTCATTTGAAGAATTCTGAGGATCAGAGTTTTTGTTAAAAAAATTATTTTAGGGAAATTGGGTAAGACCAAAAGAATGGAAAGGATACTATGCTAACATAGGTGAAAGTTGATGGTCACTTGAACTAAAGTGTAGGTTATGAAGGTCTCAATGAGGAACAGATTCAAGAGATATTTATCAGAAATAACGTATAGGCTTGATGATAGATTGGAAGATAAGTAAGAAGGAGACATCTTGGATTTCTGGTTGTTTAGTGTTGGGCCTGAGTGACTGGATGGATCCAGTTAGAGGGACTGATGAGAGGTTATTTCAGACATGATGGATGTCGAGATGCACATGAAATATACAGGTGGTTACAGCTCGTTGGCAGGTGGATATCGAGGCCTAAAATTCAGCAGAAGCATTAGGACGTGAGGAAGATTTGAGAAAGACCAGCCTATTGGGACACGAAGCCATAGCAGTAGATGGAACTGCCTGGAAAAAACAAACAAAAAAACCAACTGGGGTGAGAAGATAAGGGAGGCCAGGGCAGAACTACAGAGGATGTTGAGGGGGCAGTTAGAGAAAGGGATTTGACCAATTGGATCTAAAAACAGACATATCATTTGGTTTTGAGCCAAGAAACGAAAAAGAAAACAATCCCCAATATTGAATTAAACAGCAGTCATAAAGTGAGTGCACCCACCAGACCTTATTTCTGCACTCACTCATCACATATAAGGACCCACGGCGTTTCGTATTCTGTCATCAGAATGTGCCTTGGCCCACATGACCTTGGCCTTCCCCTGACTCTTACCCAGAAGTCCATCTTAAGTATAAAAGCAAGGAGAGGGCACAGGGGAAGATAATGCCAAAAGAATTAGAAAAATTTTAATTGAAATTTTTTTTAGAAACTCAGTGCAGGATTTAAGATTGTGTGTGACAGAGCCAAACTTCTGTGAAAATCCTCCCTGCCCCAAATTCTATCAGCTGTGGCAGTGTCACCTCTATGTCTTCTCTCTTTATTTCCCCCCTAACTCCTTTCAACCTTCTGGATACTGCCCAGGCGGGAGCACCTGCCCAGTTCTCCAAGCTGCTTCATTTCGCATCCACACTCTCCACCTTGTTCATTCAAACGAAGCCTCTTCCTTGGCATCCACCCTCTTCAGAAGGTTCAGGAAGGGATGAGAGGCACTACAAATAACAGCTTTTCTTCCTTTTATTCTTAGACACACTATTTTTGTGTATGAAGTTATTTTGTTATAAAACTGAAAAATATAGACCTTTTAGGTTGCATGCTATTTTCATACTTTAGATTTTATTCAAGTTGTCAAATAGATGTACGTAGCTATTGAAATCAAACGAAGATTCAATAAATTATTATCACAACAGGCATAAATACCATTTCAGCACAAGGAGATATATATATAGTTTAGATAGTGTGTGTATATATATATATATAAAACACATATATTATACATATAATATATATTATAGATATAATGCATTTTGATCAAAAATTGGAAAAACTGTACCAGGTACATATTTAGTTTTATTTTCTCAGCTTTTCACAATACGTGCCACCAAAATGATGTAATTTTATAGAAGAAATGCAAGATTCTGAACAGTGCCTCAAATTTCACCCAATGCAATAAATTCAGAGTACTATTTGGCAATTGAGAATTTTCTTGTGGCTGTTATTCCATACAGCCACTGGAATCAAAGAACAGCAAACATTCATTTATGCCAGTGTTATCTGAGAGCAGTGAGTTTCAGAGAACTCTTGATGGGGCTAATTGAAAACTCATATTTCTAGACCAAATCCCCTAGTGACTCTTGAGCTACTAGATGCAAGAGAAAAACCCAAGAACCTGCATTTTTAATGTACTCAGGTGATCCTAAGGCAGGTAACTACAGTCACAAGAAATAGCTATAATGCTGTAAATG
Source organism: Galagoides demidoff (assembly GCA_963574575.1). Classification (NCBI taxonomy): domain Eukaryota; kingdom Metazoa; phylum Chordata; class Mammalia; order Primates; family Galagidae; genus Galagoides; species Galagoides demidoff. The sequence goes on from CAUYQV010108340.1 coordinate 31,019, forward strand.
ACACTACTACACATTTAAGTTCTGGAGATCTTCTGATATCCAGAGAACCCAGACCTTTGTAAAGGTTCTGGTGTTTTTTAGGATCAAGACACGTTCCCTTAGTATATTCTTCCAATGGCAGACTATGGCTACATGCGCTGTTTCTCAGACTCTAGACTCTTTATGTATCATCACTTTATTAGATTATAATTTTCCTCAGCTAAAACAACCAAAGGAAATCTGAAAGATCAATTGGAATGCAAAGAATAATTCTGAAACTGTTTTCAACCAAGTTAATTTTTTTCTATCTAGATTACGTAACTTTGATATGCAAAAATATCATACTTCAAGTTGTTTTTTTGATCACCATAAAAGTCCCATAACATAGGTTAGGAAAAATATTGCCAAAGCTTCCTAGTAATGAATTAACGTAACCAGGGTCATGCTGCCACTGAGAAGTACAACCCAGTCATTAGTCTATTGCAGGAGTGTCCCCATCATTCACTCAGCTTCCTGTCACCTGTCAAGAGCTTTGTTCTTGAATCTGCACGCAGTATGTTATTTCCTTTGATATGCACAACAAAACAACAAGATATGAAAATGCAAGGGCTCTGGAGTCAGAAAGAACTTTTTTAATCTTCATTCGGATGAATCAAAACCTTACCTATGTGCCTTGGAAAATTCACATTTTTGTTCATTTGTAAAATTATAGACAACAATATCATTATAACCAGGTTTTATAAGGTAGATCTAAGCATCTTGGGCAGTGCCCAGCACTGAGCGAGTCTCATGGAATGCCAGCCTTGGATTCTTTCCGCCTGCTTCTCTCCCTCTATCCCTGTCTAATTTTAGTCCAGAAGGTCCTTCTGACATCCTTAGTAGCTTCCTCCTCCTTTGTAATATAAAGGGTTCTCACTCTAGCCTCCCGGACCCCACCTTTAAGCTAATCAAGCTAGGCACTGAACCCCTTGTTAGGCAACATTTCCCAAGGCTCCTTTTCACGTCCAACTCCAGAATTAAGAAATCTTGACGTAGGGGCTACCTGTTAAGGTAGTGGGTTGGGGCTCAGAGGACCCAGCTTTTCCTCCAAGCTCTGCCACTGACTGATTTTATGACCTAAGCAAGTGACAGAACTTCCCTGGACTTCAACTATAAAATTCAAAAGGTGAAAAAATGATCCTCGATGTTCCCCTTGCTCTAAAATTCCATGAATTTATGATATGAATGAACTTGTATTCCTAAAAATAGCTCTTTTACATTTCTTATTTTAGGCATGAGTTTCAAGTGAATACTCTGAATTATGGAGAACTGTTGTACTGGTTTCCATGATTTCTCATTGCCTACGAATTTTTTTTCTAACTAGTTTCTTAGCTTTATCATCATATTTTTTAAAAAGTTCATGGAAATTTCCAGAAGTTCATACAAATACTTCATGACATTATCTATTAAAAGTAGTTACAAAGGATTGGTTCATCTGATCTGGGGGAAGGATATTTGAGATGCATGTCTGTCAAAAGGGCATAAAATTCTGACTTGAAGTACAGCCATACTCTGGGTCTAGGGCATAATGACATGGCTGAGAGTATCAGCCTTCAACATTCACTTTTTTATCACCTGCAAGTGGGACAGTGACAAGTAGTGACTGCTAAACAGGACTTCCAGGGCCAACCGGGAAACACATAGAAAAATGGGAGTGAGGAATAAGGCTGGACCATTTTTTCAAAGAGATATTGGGGTTAATCATAGAAAAAAAAATACCCATCAGAAAAATACAAAATTGAAGAATTATATCTGGCTACCTCAGTATGGCTTTGAAAAAAATTACTGCCCAGGCACATTAGTATAGAATACCTGTCTAGCTTTTTAATCATATTCTACCTCTCTTTTAAAACATCATCTCAGGGACTGAAATGTTTTACTTTAAATTGGGATAAAACATGAATGTCTCTATTTTCCACTTACTTAACCAAATTGTATAATTCCTTCAAGCTCTACATTCTTCTCACATTATACACGAAGACTCAAATGATCTCTTCTGGGCCCAATCATCTGTTACACAACTTACTGCCTGTTTCAAAATGGTGATCTGTATTATATGCCAGCCAGACTATTAGTTCCATTTTTCATGCATTTGTCACTCCAGTACCCATGATTGAATCCTAAAAGATTTTGCCTGATAACCCCAGTGCTTCCAGCTCACCTGTTACCTTCTGCCAAATTTCCTGAATACTATGGGCCACCTGTCAGGATATCTCCTCTGGCCCCTTGTGCAGACGGCCCCTTTGGCTGAACCCCTTCTGTGGCTTGGATGCAATTCACCAGTGCTAAGTCTTTCTGTTTGGAGACCAGACGCTGTGATTGTTAATAAACAGAATGGACTTCCTCTCTCTATGATTATCCTTGAATGGTCTGGCTCTCCAATGGACTAGCAGTGATAAGAGCAAAATCTTGACAATAAGTAAAGTTGAGATTTAACCCCACAGACACACACATGGAGGCATTTACAATCAATACAGGTATCACTTAAATATAAGGCATTTAATCCATGTCACCATTACTGTTTTTTGAAATAGGGAGTGTGACCCTTGGGTAATAAAAATGAAGATGTAAAACAAGGACAGACAGGAGTTTAAAATAGTTTGAAGAAGTTGCATAAAATATTCCCAAAGATCAATAACATGTGAAGTCCAGCTGACAGATATTTAAATAAACCTTTCTTTCTAGGTAGCCAGCAAGTAAAACCATTTGAAATAACTTGCCCTGAAAATACATTTCAACTTGTCAAAGCACAAGACCTTCAGTTTAAATAGGTTTATGCTTGTTGCTCTTCCCTATGTTCCAAAATGATTGAATCCACTTTCTACAACCGCGAGCTCTAAAGTCAGGTTGATGAGGTTTTAAAATAAAGTCGACTAAGAGTCATAATATCTATTTTTTTAACTACTTCTTAGAAACATGGATGACACAGAAAACAAACACACTTTAAATCTGTTACACAGTGAAATGTTTGCAGAGTGCAATTTTCATCATTATTTTCCCCGTGCATTAAGAATTGCTTTCCAGGAAATATCACTTCTCTCCAAGTGCTTTTTGACTATACCAAAGAGGGCTTTTTAAAATATAGTGGTACAATTCATTCAGATTTTCATTTAGATATTTAATTACTATAAGATCCTAGTTCAGTGAAAATGACCTAACATAATATTATTGACTGCTCACTCTACTGTGGAGAAACATCTCGCCTCTTGAAAAATCTTATGTTCTTTGGCTTTTGTTAAATCATGTTATGTTATTTCTTTCATTTATTCTTTCATTCAGAAAAATATTTATG
>CAUYQV010108343.1:0-26745 GCA_963574575.1 Galagoides demidoff
TTGTGTTAATTTATTGAGCAATATACTTATGATTTATAGACTTTTCTATTTGTATATTTTAAGTTTATTAAAAATTTAAAAAGAGAACTAAAAATAGACCTGCCATTTGATCCTATAATTCCTCTACTAGGTATATATCCAGAAGACCAAAAATCACACTACAACAAAGATATTTGTACCAGAATGTTTATTGCAGCCCAATTCATAATTGCTAGGTCATGGAAGAAGCCTAAGTGCCCATTGACCCACGAATGGATTAATAAATTGTGGTATATGTACACCATGGAATACTATGTAGCCCTAAAAAAGATGGAGACTTTACCTCCTTCATGTTTACATGAATGGAGCTGGAAAATATTCTTAGCAAAGAAGAATGGAAGAAAAGTATCCAATGTACTTTCTTCTCAAGAATGGAAGAACAAGTATCCAATGTACTCAGCCCTACTATGAAACTAATTTATAGCTTTCATAGGAAAGCTATAACCCAAGTATAACCCAAGAATATGAGGAAAGGGGAGAGGGAGAGGAGGGGAGGAGAGAGGAGGAATGAGTAGAGGGAGGGTGATTGGTGGGATCACGCCTATGGTTCATCTTACAAGGGCACATATGAATTTTTCTAAATGTAGAATACAAATGTCTTAACACAATAACTAAGAAAGTGACATGAAGGTTATGTTAACCAGTTTGATGAAAATATTTCAAATTGTATATAAAAACAGCACACTGTACCCCATGACAGTATTAATGTACACAGCTATGATTTAATAAAAATAAATAAATAAAATACAAACACACACATGAAAAAAAAATTAAAAAAAAAATAAAAAGAATAGGGTAGCACCTGTGGCTCAAAAGGGTAGGGCATCAGCCCCATAAGTGGGAGGTGGTGGGTTCAAACCCAGCTCCAGCCAAAAAACAAACAAATAAATAAAAAGAATAAAACATAAATACATAAGATAAATAGAAATATCTGCTATAGAACCTGAATTTTTGATTCTTGTGTTATCACTTTCTACATATTTTAAGCCTCTAAAAGTCAAGGTTCTACTATACCATGCAACTGTAATTGCCAAGCTGTGAATAACTATTAGCAAATGATAGTTAAGAGCACTTAATATGGGCCTGGTACTGCTCCAAGTTATTTGCATATAGTTACTATTTTCATCCTGGTCGAAGCCTTAACAGGTAATTAATTACTATTGTTGTCTGAGCTCTTACCCACTGCTCAGCACTGCCAAACACAAAGCATGGCTTTCTGACCCATCCTCCTCCTTGAAGATTTTTACTGCACTAGATCTTTTCTAAAGTGTGTTTTAAGAATAGTACTCTAGTGGATGTTAATGAAGTTTATTGTATCTGAAAAGTGGTTTTTTTGTTTTTTTGTTTTTGTTTTTTTTTTTTTTGCTCAACATTTTAGGAAACTCCTAGAGTAAGGGTGTCCATAAAGTTTACGTGCCATTTAAAATAGTGTGCAATTTAACAATATGGACACCCTGTATAATTTGGACAATTTTCATTATTAGATGACTTTTCAGTTAGGGATTATTCAAGAAAGGAATAGAGTATGCAACATATCTCAGACTTACTAGACCAATGAACTTGTCTCCTATGATTCAATTCTCTCAGTAATATCCTGGATCATACTTTGGGAAGGGTTTTATTACATTGGTCATTCTTAGCAATTCCACCCTTCTTGGCAATTCCTTCTTGATCTCCATCTAAAGGCCTGTTTTATGGACCACCTTTTAAACACTGGTGTTTTCTGAGACTCCATTTAGAAATGGAGGCTCCCATCATTTGTTTCATTCTGTGTACTTCTTTCCTGTGAAACTTCATACAAAATCATGCCGCACTTACTATCTAAAATTTGATGACACCAAAATGAACTTAGATCTCGCTTCTAAGTTCTCTAGCTATATTTTCAAATATCTATTAGTCGACTCCAATTAGATGCTTCAAAAGCATCTTTGATTATATAGGTTCAAACAGGAACTCATGGAATCTCCTAAAGCCTGCCTCATTCATAGGCTCTATCAGTGACCATCACCTCCAAGCATTTACCCTTCTCTGAGCCCCACTTTCCACTCACTGTGGAAGTGGCCTAGTCCTATGTTTCCAGTCTGTATGATGCGTCTTGAATCTATTTTCTTCTCTGCACTCCCATGGTTGTTTTAGTTAATGTCTGCAGGTCTTCTTGCTGCATGACAGCAACATTCCCCTGACAAGCCTCCTGGTATCGCATCACATCTTGCCCTCAATTTGCTTCCCTAAGATTAATGTAAACCCCCTTCATACCACTGTCCCCTGTCTCCTTCTGACAGTGGCTGGACCTCCCTGGTTGGAACGGGGATGGCTTCTGCCTTAGGCTAAGTGTGGGGTGAGAATGATCGCAGTGGTGTCCCTTCACGACCGTCTCCACCAGTGACTGAAGTTGAGGCCGGTTTTGAGGCCAGTACAAGCAGGAAAAGTCACAGAAGGAAAAGAAGGGGGTATATAAATATTTCAAAGGATTAATGTTATCTTCTCTGAGAATCAATATATTGATTTTCAGTGTTCCAAGCACTTTGTAATTCTCCCTTTGTGTTTCTTATTTCCCCTAAAGATATGAAGTTAAGAATATTTTCTAGAGGTTAGCCAATTTCTCAGAGTTAAAATTGCAAAACGAAACAAACTTTCCATGAATCAAATAGTATACTGGGGAAAAAATCATTTTAACACTTGAAGTAATAAGTGCTCTCCTATGACGTTCTGAACAGCTGCCTCATAGGCTTGAAGAAGGGAGGTAAGCTTAACCGGTACAGTGGTTCTCAACCTTCCTAATGCCGCGATGTATTTTCATTGTTACAAAGGGGTCACGACCTACAGGTTGAGAACTGCTGATTAGGACAAAGTGGGGTTTCTTAGTTTCTAGATAGGGTGGAATAGGTCAGAAGAGTGACAGAGAGTAGAAGGGCCCCGGGAATAAATGTAAAAACATGTTTACGTAGCTCATCTTAAAATCAATACACGTATTTAGAAAACGCTGCTAGTGCAAGGAGCAGCCTGTGGGAAGCCAAAACTAAAGGGGATGTTGCTCCCTAACATGTGTATGAGGAAACAGACCGAGAGAAAGCCTGGAAAAAATAACAAACAACGGGAGGGAGAAGCCAACTAAAATATATTAGAGACCCACCCGGAGGCAGCCACAGTGCAAGGTATTTTAAATTTGTCTCTCACTCTCTCATTTATGTTATTGAGGTACAACTGATTACACAATTTGGACATTATCCATGAAATGTCTAATTTGGTGAGTCTTCACATGTGTCTATAAGCATGAAATCATCACTACGATTATGTTAATGCATATTTATGTTATTCCCTAAAGTTTTTTCTTCTCCGTTGCAATGCTTCCTTTCCAAGGAAACCACCTGGATACATCTGAGAGGGATGATGACAAAATGAAATCTAATAGGCAATCTGCGAATATAGAATAAAGCTCGTATGTATTTTCTCTAATGGTGGAATTGCCACACTCAATTCTACCCCAAATGGTAGAAAGAACACTTTTTTCTTTTTCCAAATGATGAATTGTCTTCTGTAATATTTAACTGTGTTCTCCAGAGCTCTTTTCCTCTGACATAATTCAAAGATATGAACTCTGAGTTTTACCTGTGCACAGAAGTATCTCAAGGGCCTTGTCTGGTTTACCTAGAAATGACTTACTGCCTTCTCACAGTCTCTGGGGGTCAACAATCAACACTCTAATCAGTGAAGCAGGTAGGGACCTCTTTTTTATTGCATTGGCCAGGGTCATTGTTCCACTCTGTTTCATATTTTTCACATTACCACCTGAACCAAGAGTGGTTTAGAGATAGAGATTAAGCAGAATAAAGGTCATTAAGTTCTCATACTTGTGTTTACAATGTCCAAGTTCAAAGCCAGTAAAGGGAAAATAGCAGTTGCTAAACTTTTCAAGACTTTCAATGGGTAGAAAAGACAAAAATAATCTACAATGATTTGAATGAATAAGTAGCTTAGTGTTACCAAGTACTAACTGTTCTTGAGGAGCATTGCCCAGTAGTGCCAACATACAGGGAGCAGGCTGTACTGGACTGATGGGTGGAATTGAGTTCTTTTAGCCCTTAAAGTAAAATTTTAAGTCTCTGTGATGCTCTGAGTGACCCATTGTCTCTCTCTGTAAATTATCCCAGGAGTGAACATTGACTCATCCACCAGAGTCTCAACAACCTAAGAATTGTCAAGCATATAGGTTCTTGCTTTCCTCTGTGTCATGGCCAGAGACCACGCTGAGACCTCAGGGCACCAAGATGTCCTATCAGTTCTGGGAAAATAAGGTCAAAAAATACAGAAGTGAGCCCCTTGCCATGTTCTCTGGGCAACATAACTTAGAGCATAGCTTTCAGTGATGGGTGATAAATACCATGCTATGGTGTGAATGTATGTGAACCTTCAAAGTTCGTATGTTGAAACCTAACCCCCAAAGTAATAGTCTTAAGGGGCGGGTCTTGCAGGTGACGAGGCCATGAGGCTCGTTCACCCTTCCTTTCATGTGAGGTGGTGGCAGCGAGGTGTCATCTTGCAAGCAGAGCTCCCTCGGTATGCGCTTTAGTCTCTGGCGTCATGACCATGAACTTCTCAACCTCCAGAACTATAGGAAATAAGTGGTTTGTAAATTATCCAGTCCAAGGGATTTTGTTCTCTATATAGCAGTAGGAGCAGGCAAAGACAACATAATCTGTATCCAGTGATTATTGGAGGCATAAGGAGAAATACATTGATATGTCAAAAGAAACTCCCTATAGCTGTTGTCCCCAATCCTGGAACCATGGACCGTTCCTGGTCCGTGGCCTGTTAGGAATCAGGCTGCAGAATATCACTGTCTGAATTCCACCTTCTGTCTCTCTTCCCCCACCCACCTCCCATTCAAGGAAAATTTATCTTCCATGAAATTGTTCCCTGGTGCTAAAAAGGTCAGGGACCACTGCCCTTTAGTGATGAGTGGATGCTGAAGCAGAATGGAAATGTGTAGTGTGATGACATGAGGGCTTGGGTTAAGAGCAGTTACCATTAAATCATGACGATGCTCTTAAAAGTCTATCATGATGATTTAAAATATTTTGTTGTAACATTCAAAACATTTAGACTCTCAGGAAAGGAAGTGTCATTAGAATATATTACTTTAATGATTTCTGGTCTTGCAGGAAATGGTCTATTTACAACAACATTATTTCAAGATTCATGGGCTTGCTTTTATTTTGAAATCTTGGTGGCACTGTGCTGAGATTGATCACCCATCCAGTCATGCATCTCACTGGGTATCACTTGTTGTTCTGTGGGGGTTGATATGGATAAGCCTGTGATTCTTCCTTCTTGCATAGATTTCCTTCCTTCTCTCATCCCCCAGAGCAAAACAGAAACAAATTATTTTTAAAACCAAAGGCAGCGCTGTGAAACCATTAATCTGGAGCGAAGAGAGGGGAGCCCTGGGTGGTGCATCTTGAGGACACAAAAATGCAGCCATTGGCAGTGATACTTCTAGCACCAATGGAGGAAGAGAAAATGAAATATTTCAATAGACAAGTCAGATTTAGGAAGGAAGATCCTTTGGGGTTTTGAGTTAAAAAGTTAAATTTCTTAGTTTCCTGTATAAAAATAATGGGGACAAATAGGTAATGCCGAGATAGCGATGTTACAGGAAGATAATGTTCACGCAAAGCAGGTATGGACTGGTTTTTCTAAACAAACACAGCGTGTCCTATGTGTATTAGAGATTCAATATGCAATCCATTCATTTTTTTATTCCTTTCCATTTATCTGGTACTGATAAAATATGAGCTCACAGTATCTTTCTTGGGTGGTAACAATAATCCAAGGGAGGTGTCTGTACCCCTCTCCCCATCTTCCTGCCTTTCTAGTTCATTCTATCTCCTGTCCTGCTAATAGTTTTCCTAAAGCACCAGGTTAATCACTCTCAGTGAAAAATCCTTTAATGGTTGTTCATTTGCTAAGAAAGAAAGTCTAAACTACCTAGCGTGAAAATCAAAGCACTCTGTCACCTGCCTAGAATCTCCTTGTCCAGCCTGAGTTTTCATTTCTCATCTTCAGGCACTGATGCTGCGGTCAATTTGAGCCCTGTTCTAGAAATGTGCCTTGCCTCAACAAGAGATTGTGCCAATGGGAATATTCTGTCCCAGTCTAACAGGGCCTACCTCCCAATCCCGACCTCTACTGTGCGTCTGTTACCTTCTGAAAGGTTAATTAAATGTAGTATTGTTATCACTTGCCTTCACAGAATTAATCTTGTATCTGCTATACTTTCTTGACATTTTGTTCACTCCCTTATGGTATTTTATCTTATCTTTTATTTATGTCAGTCCATGATTGATATTTATTTGGGAAGGTCTAACTTGGTGTCTGTCCATCAACCAACACAGGTAATCTTGTAGCAATGGGGTCAAAGCATTAAACAGGCCCCTCCTTGGGTTTTACTAAGCTGGCCTTCAAGAATATAGTCAGCTTTCTTTTAGGTCAAGGGGGAGCCAAGATCTAAAAACTTAACAGGTAAAGACAATTACTGTAGACAACTACCCCACATTTTCAGCATTTTGTGATTACCTCAAAAGGGTAAAGACCGTATGCCTTTTTAATTACTTTATTCCCAGTACTTGATATGTAACAGGAATTCAATAAAGTGGTTTTGGAAAAAAATGCCTCTCTTTTGCATTTGACTGCAGCTTCCAGAAGGCAGCAACTGTGTCCTGTTTATATCTGTCCTCTCCGTGCCTGTGTGCCTTGCACCCGGGAGGTGCTTGATAAACTTGGGTTTCATCACTTAGTGGGTAGGTCAGAGCCTTGAGAAGTCTACTAGGTTTCTGAGGTCAGAATAAAATAGAAATAGTGGAAGCAATGATATGTCATAGTAAAATAGAAACAGAAGAAGTTGTGGAAAATAATAGAGCATTTAAAATATCAACAACTTTCACATTTTAAAGTTTCCTCTCCCAAACTTCTGGCTAGAACTCTTTCCCATAGTGCTAAAAGAATTGCTTCTGGTCAGTCTGTATTTTCCTAAAACTACAAATTCAATATTATCAAAGAGCGATGGAATGTAACATCAAAAATCCTTTTGAATATTAAAACACATGCAATTCAGCAAAAGAATAATGAGTAATAATCTTCTACAGTATTTCGTAAATAAAAGGAAAGAGTAAAACTCACACATACAAAAGATATGTCTACACCAGAAAAAGATAATACTTTAAACTGAATAAATACGAGCAGCTTACTATATTATCTTTATTTCTTATTGCATCCTAAATTGATACAAATTTTGTCATAGACTAACATTAGGCTTTTATTTTTAGGCTCTTCACATACAAGTTGCATACTCTTAATTAAAGGTGCTACTAACTATGTCCAGGGAAGTGTTGCCAAGCAATTACAGGTCATTTTTCTTTTGGTATCTGTATCTCTCTCTTTTTTAAAAAAACCTTCTAGGTATAAAGTGCCTTTTATTAATCCCTCTGAGGATGTTTCCTCTCCTCTTGGTTTCCTGTAATCAAGTAGATTCATTTCTCTTACATATTTGTCCTCTTCATTCTTTGCCTACTTTACTCTTCATCAAACAAATCACTGTGCTTCTCTACACAGGTTGTTCTGCTCTCCACCTTGTAGTTTCACTACGCTTCTCATTTTTACTTCTGTTTTTCACAGTGCATCTAAATAAAAATTTATAACCTGCTTCTTTGTTCTCTACAGCCTTTAGATTAAAGGGTAACATGATGTGAAAACAGACAACTTTCTGCCTCGGCTTTGCTGAGGCCTAAAAGCTGAGCTGTAACTACAGTATTTGCTGACTCCCTCCACACTGTATAGAAAAATGCTAGCTCATCCATGTGGGCCTCACAGAGAGGAAAGCTCCAGATTGGTGAGGTCAGCATTAGCCAGGCCTCCCACTAGCACAACCCAGAACAATCTAGGAGACGGGATGTTTGGAGAGAAGGTGTTGAGGGGCTATGACATTTCTCCACTGGGGAGAGGAGGTTGCTTCTCCCTTAATGATGTTTTGGGCCCAAGTGGGTTCCTAAGATGCCCATTTAGAGAGTTTGCTATGTGTCTCTCAGAGGGAAGTTTGTGAAGTGACTGCACTTCTAACATTAGCAGAGCAAACATCCTTGCTTCTGCCCTGCTTGTGCCTTCTCACCTGTCCTCTCGCTCTCATTCTCCGTCTCTTTCTCTCTCTCTGACACTCTTTTGCCCAGACTACAGTGCCATGGAGTCAGCCTAGGTCACAACAACCTCAAACACTTGGGTTCAAGTGATCCTTCTGCCTCAGCTTTCTGAGGAGTTGGTACTACAGGCATTTGCCATAACGCCCAGCTAGTTTTTCTTTTTAATTTTTTTATTTTCCAGTAGAGATGAGTTTCACTCTTGCTCATGGTTGCCTGAAACTCCTGAGCTCCAGCAGTCCACCCACTTTGGCCTCTCAGAGTTATAGGATCACAGGCTCGAGCCACCATGCTTAGCTTCTCTGGTTCTTTTCTCTTGCCCACTCTGATAAAGCAAGCTGCTATGTACTGATTGCCACATGGAGAAGCCCATGTGGCAGGGAACTGAGAGTGGCCCCTTCTCTATAGTCATCAAAGAACAGAATCTTGCTAGTAGCCACATGAATGAGTTTAGAAGAGGATCCTTTTCCAATAGAGCTTTAACAAGAGTTGATAGCTCCCCCTCAACACTTAATTGCAGTCTTCTGAGACACACTGAGCCGGAGGATCTGGCTAAGTCAGAAATAGATTCCTGAACCACAGTATCTGCAAGATCATTAATGTTTTAAATAACCAAGTCTTGGGGAACTTGTTATACATCCATAGGTAGCAACTACACCTGGGAACCAACTCTGGAACCCATGAATGGGAGTTGGTCTGAGGATGTCTTAAAAGGGATCTCCTGACAGAAGAACACCTGGAGTGGCAGGTAAAAGTGCCCAAGAGAAAGATGTCCAGAAGGACACAGTTACAGAGGAGGAGAGGCACTGAGTACATCAAAGGACTTGGGGAAGGTTCTGCAGAGAAGGGGTAGAGAGTAAGTAGGAGGCTCTATAGGGAAACAGCAAAAGGGTCCCATGAATGAACAAAATCTGTATTGTCCATGCATTACACCCACCGTAGTAATGCCTAATTGCAACAGTATCAGCCATGCAATTCCCTGGACCCTTGGGCTGTACCTTAAGGAGCTTGGACACAGCAGCTCAAGGGCCAGGGGAGAAAACAAGGTGGGAAGGAAGGAATAACTCACCATGCCTGGGCTGAGTGTGGGGGTGGGAAGGGATGGCCCCTCTGAATGACTCTGTCATGTTAACATTTGACTAGATGAGACAGGAATTATTTGATTATTTTCTCAAAGTAGACCTTTAGTTACTTAAAAAGTGACCACAGGCCTTTTTATTATCTTAAAATGACGGAGAAGACATGGATTCCACCGCATGCTTTGTCCACAGGGGGACTTGCAGAAGCAAGTCTGGACTAGAAACATCTTTGTTATATGCATCTATAGAAGTATCTTGTACAATGGAGGATGTTAAACAGCAACCCTGGCTTCCACCTACTAGATACTATGAGCATTCCCTCCTATTTCTTACAATCAAAAAATCCCTAGAAATTGCCAAATCTTCCCTGGGGTGGAGTACGGGATTGCTCTTCCTTGAGAACTACTGGTTCAAAGAAAAATAGTATAAAACAAAGTTATTTCTGTTCTTAAATTTTACTAAGACAAGATAAATCAATAAGATGGTTATAGGAATCAAATGGAGAACTTTGAGAACTACTCTCTGGCCCTCCAGGGTCTTGTGTGAAGGAAATTCATGGGAAATGGATTTGACACCTGGCAAGAATAACTCATCAGAGATACATATCTGTGCACAATGGAACAACAATTTTCTGACTCATGATCCTTAGGAAGTTGAGCCTATTCTTCTTTGTGCTAACTATATTCCTTTTTGGATTATTTCTTGGCCAAAGAAATTCAATGATACGTAACTACAGCCTCCCCAAATCCTGTCCTCAACCACGTGCCTCACAAACATGCTCCTCCACTAAAGTTTGACTTGAATCATCAAATAGTGAGGCCTCCTAAAGAAGTTCAGGTGTCATGCTGATCGCATATTCTGTAAATTTCCTAAAAAAATTTGAAATTTTGAATTGCACACTTAAAATGAACTTATTTCATGTTATGTAAATTATATCTTGATAAGGCTGTTACAAATAGAGTTTAAGGCTCGGCGCCTGTGGCTCAAGTGGGTAAGGTGCCAGCCACATACACCTAAGGTGGCAGGTTCGAATCCCCAGCCCGGGCCCACCAAACAATAATGATGGCTGCAACCAAAAAATGGCCAGGCGTTGTGGCGGGCGCCTGTGGTCCCAGCTACTTGGGAGGCGGAGGCAGGAGACTTGCTTGAGTCCAAGAGTTGGAGGTTGCTGTGAGCTGTGATGCCATGGCACTCTACCCAGGGGGATAGCTTGAGGCTCCGTCTCAAAAACAAACAAACAAACAAAAAAAACCAAATAGAGTTTAAATGGCGGAAAGGCAACCTTGAACATGTCTCCTCCCCTGCTTCTTTCTGCTATTATTTGAAGATATATTAATACTTTCCTTTGGTTACCATTTTCCTACTTAATTGTTTCTTTCAGAATTTATTACAGTTCCTTTAACTTAGCTTGTGGCCAAACCCTCACACACTGATCCTCCACTGGTGAGAAAATTTCATTTCAAAAAACTGGAAAGGGAAACAGCTTGCTCATTTTTATTTGATTTTAGTTATTGTGCAGCTAAGTGGTCTCAGGCTTGTTTTCTCTCCATGTATTGAGCTTGGATCTCCAAAGAGGTTATTTTTCAAAAGTAGATTTTGCAGGTAACCAGCATGTTATATAGAATGTAATATTTGGGGCCTGAGGAAAGAGAAGAGACTCTGTAAACAGGTTCCACAGAAGTTCATCTGTTATGAGCTCATCTGAAACAGTGCAATTGATCCACTTATCAAAAGTAATGGCCACCAAGAGAAAAAAGGATTGATCTCTCTGACTCTGGCTTTTCTAAATGGACTGGAGTATTGAATCTATTATAAAATAGAGTGTCTATCTAGGGACAGTGAAGGAGAACCCATAAATTACTTGCTTTATTAATTTTTTTAAACAGTTTGGATAAACTAGTTAATTTAAAAATGACTAGAAAAGCTGAAGGTAAAAATTACTTCAAATAACTCTGCGTTTTCACTTTCTTAGCATTTTATACTTTTAATACATATTCACATTTGTTATTGCAATTATGCAGGTTTTGTCCCACTTCAAGATGATGGGAGGGATACAGAGAAGATGAAATTCATCAGAAGACAACAATTTGCTTCCTAGCCTGCCAGCCATGGTTTTTAAAAATGTATTTAATTTTTAATAACAAATTAATTCATATTAATTGTAAAACAATATAAGAAATACAAAAGTAAAACAAGGAAAAACATAGCCCTCATCTTTCTTGCCAATAAATGGCTATAAGTAATGTCATTAGTGCAAAGGAAAAGTGCCTAGATTCCTGGGGATCATATGTCAGAAAATCTTTGTATCTCCTATGAATTTTCTTGCTAGGTGTCAAACTGCTTCTCCAAAACTTCCTTCAGGCAGACCCTGGAGAGCCAGTGAGTTATTCTCAAAGTTCTCCATTTGATTTGTGTAACCAGTTTATTGACCCAGCTTGCGTTAAGAATGCAGAAGCACACACAATAAATTCATATATTTTTACTACTTTAAGCCACTGGTTCCGAACTGAGGGCTATTTCATCCCCTCCTCTTTAGGGCCTTTGGCAATGGAGATACCTTTGGTTGTCAGGTCTGGGTGAAATTGTACTCTGGCATTCAGGGGCTAGAGGCAGAGAGGCTGCATCGGCTAATGCACAGGAAAGAGTCCAGACGTACAATGGAGAATTACACAGCCCCAAATACCAGTAGCACTGACAGTGTTAACAGAGATAACTGCTTTTAGCATTTTGTTGTGCATCGATAAATATCCATTATCTTTCCTTGATTCCTCTTTCCTTCTCAAATTATAATCACACTGTTTATCTGCTTTCACATCCTCGTTTTTAATGAACAATTAGATTGTGACAATTTTCCCAGATCATTATTCTTCAAAACATGACATTTAATGCTGCACAATAGTCTAGCAGGTGATTTATTTGACTACTCCTCACTGAGGATCATCAGTTCCATTTCCAGTATTTCAACATCATAAATAATGTTGGTATGAGCATGCTTGACCACGAATCTATTTTCATTTCTCTAATGATTTCTTTGGATGGGTTCCTAGAAGCACAATTACTGAGTCAAACTAAATGAATGTTTTTGAAGCTCTTCTTCTTGTTGCCAAATTACTTTCCCGATTAACGGTCTCTTTGGCCGTGTATTAGAGTCTTCATCAGGCTGGCGCTGTTTCCACCAGAGCTTGCTGAGTTAAAATTTGACACATTCACAGTAACACTCACATCTTCTGGCCCTGCTATGATTCACTAAGTTCTTTACCAACCACTCTCTGAGCTGACTCATAGAAGATGGGAAGTTCAGAAACTATACCTGTCCCACCACAATATTTGCATAAAGAGCTCTTATTTTAAACAAGTGATTCTTTTCAAAGTTACATAGATTTTAAGAAGGAAGAGGAAGAGAAAACAACGATGGCAGGCACTAACCCAGGATGAGAAGCCCACCGTCATTTTACCTCCTTTCCACTGAACCATGCGGCTTCATTATCACTGAAATGATGTAATTGCCATTTCGTGACATGAATCACGTGAACATGGCTATTCATGGACTCAGTGAACCACCCAATTTGACCTTCAGGTTCTCCCCATACTTGGCTGTTGTGCATGTCCCTACATGCCCCTTTCCAGTAGATGGTGCTATTTTTCCAATATTGAATTGCTATGCAGCCAATGATAACTTTCTATTGAGCAGACTTGCCGAAGGGTGTTCAATGAAGTCTACTTTGCACATTGTAATGTATTATTGAAATTGCTCACAGGCCCCAAATCAAATCTGAAAATGAGACAGTGTAGCTCAAACATAAAACCAGTCTTTGCTCAATATTGAAAACGATATGCTTTTGAGAGTACCAAGGGCAAATAAATGATGAATCACCATCCCGCGGCAAACATGTATTAAATAGATTTCTTTTTTTCCCAGAGACAGAGAAGCAAATGTTTTGGGGAGGTGGTGAGAGCCAGAGGTAGCCCTTAAGGTAGTTATCAAAGATGATGAGTCATTATATAGCTTCTATCTTGCTTCTCTGGTAGATATCACAGAACAAGTGTTGATGGAATCTGGATTAGATGGCTACCCATCAGCAGTGACTTATTTTCCAAAATAATTTAATGTTAAGATGGAAGAAGAGGCACTATATCTCTTTTCAGCCCATCCAGTGGAGATCAATTTCTCACTGTCAATACAGGTTAGAAGTCCTCTCAAACACAATTAGGACTTGGGCAAGAACAGCTTCTTTCCTGGGTTAAGAAAATGTTTACAATGAGGAAACTAGGCCAATTCAAGTTTTCCGAAAACAGGGTCAGCCCAGGTGTGGACTCAGTTCCGGTAAGATACACTGTGATCCACTCATGAGTAGGGAAGAAAAAGAACTGCTTAGAAAAAGCAACAACAACCTTTAAAATCAATCCAGAAATGTGTATCTCAAACAAGGGTCACTAATCCACATAGAAAAGTCATCTATGACTAAAGAGGACCACAAATGATATACACACTGCTGGAAAAGAGACGGATGGTACTGGGAAATAAATGGCCTATGATAGTTTCCTTCCCAAATTTGTAATTTGGTAAAAAATGGAAATAAATTACAAATCTTGGCTTGAGTGCTTGTGTGATCTTCAGAGTAAGGTGTGCCTAAGACCAAAGTGAGACAAAGCACCATTTTTAAAAACATTTCAGGTCTGGCCCAAACTCATATGTTTATTTGTGAAGTTGTAAGTATTTATTTATAAAACTTAGCGGCCATGTAACTCAGAGATACTAATGTATGAACCCCATTGTACATTCACATGATTGCATGTGACTTCATAGACAAACAAAGAAACAAACAAACAAACAAAGAAAAGCTCTCCCAAAAGGAAATGCTGAGTATTTGAAAAAGAGGTTGAACTATTGCTTTAGATCTTAAAACATCTCGGGGAGGAGCCACAACTCCGTATCTTTTTCTTCACACAGTACTGCTCCAAAGAAACATACAGTCACTTTTTAACTCAACTCATATCCTAGTCTGTGCTTTAATAATAGAAATGAGCAAACAGAACCATTTTTCTTTAATCTGTTGTTTTTGAGCAGCTTTGGGCATTTTTTATAATTCCTCAGGCTTCTGCATAAATGCTCCATGTGATGGAGCCGATTTGCTTACAAATGTGTTGTAACTGGTGGGCAATATCAGCCTTGAGTGTGCCGAGGAAGGGAGTTTAGAAAACTACATTTTCAAAGGTGTCAGCGACCTTACAGATTTGAGACTGTGAATATTCACACTGCAGAACCACATTTCCAATCAGAGAAGACCTGTGTTGACAGGTCTTCCCACGGCAGGCACTGGATTTAATTGCCAAAGTTCTAGCTCAAAGGTTGAGTACGATCCTAAAAATGTACCATATTTAAGGAGATTCCATTTCAAGTGATGTGAAAATTTATTCTAGAAGTCTCCATGGCTGTCATAGTAGAAGGGCTCAGTCTTGTTTATCAAGGTTTTAGATTGTATTTTATTACCAACATATTGCAATATTTTCCTGTGTGTCATGACTTTGCATCTAAATTCATCGCACTCTGGTTTTCTTTTCATGGGAAGCCGAGCAGGTGAGAGAGAAATTATCCTGTATGGAAGTTTGAGGGAGTATGTGTCCTTATGTTTTTATAGAAATTCAAATGACTTTTGTACTATCACATTCTGCATATGAGGTGAAAGTGCATTAAGCCATGGATAAGATAAAATTGAATGTTACTTGAATGATAATAGTAAATGCCATCCAAGAAACACCCGCAGTTATGGATGGAGTTTTAGCAGATTCACAGTAAAAGAAAGGGAAAGGAATTTCAGGCCACAAGCAAAGACTTAAAGGCATCCAAACATTCCTATTTATTTATTTAGACAGAGTTTCACTTTGTCACCCTGGGTAGAGTGCTGTGGCATCACAGCTCACAGCAACCTCTAACTCTTGGGCTTAAGTGATTCTCTTGCCTCAGCCTCCCAAGTAGCTGGGACTACAGGTGCCTGCCACAAGGCCCAGCTATTTTTTTGTTGCAGTTGTAATTGTTTTAGCTGGCCTGGGCCAGGTTCCAACCCTCCAGCCTCGGTGTATGTGGCTGGTGCCATAACCACTGTGCTACCGGTGCTAAGCCCAAATATTCTAATTTAATTTTACAAAGTATATTAAGTTTGAGAGAAAGAGAAAGAAACATGCGCTGTATACTTTCTTATACATATTCTATATACTTTGTTAGTTTGTCACAGTTTCCAATAGTTGGGTTTGTTTGTTTGTCTGTTTGTTGCTATTGTAGGACTTTTTCCTAAATACTAGTCTTCCTTCTAGTATTTCTCTTAGGCCTGGGAGCAGTATCTGGAATGCCTCATGTACATGCACTCGTGTGTGCATGCACACACACACACTAAAGGACATTTGGTAAATTTACAGCATTTGTCAGCCCGGTGGTTTACAGCAAAACTAAGAAAAACCAAGAGGCAGGCACAGTTGACATGGGCCTCTCCTTATCCTTTTAGATGCTGTTAATTCTCTCTGGTTCAGGTTGCCTCCTGTTTATTTTGAGCCCCACTGCCGCCTTCTCACTTCTCACTATTAAGTTTCTAATAATACCGATAATACCGCTGGGCAAACTTTATTTTTTGTTGCACTTTCCCAAGACGTAACTTATTTCCAAGATAATGAGTACACTGCTTGGAAGCATAGAGGCCAGTTTGGAGACTTCACTTCTGAGTTCCTAAGACTTCCAACTAATTGTCCTGATCTTTTCGAGCCATCTGGGTATTTGGATAGCAGGGCAAAATAGAAAGAGCATGGGCGTGGAGTCAGACAGATAGATATGAGATCCAATGTCATTTCGATGACTTAGGAACTATGTGACATTCAGCAAAAGATTTTAGTATTTTGGGCCCTCATTTTCTTCATCTGTGAAATATAGACAATACTCCCTTGTTTATATGCTGTTGGATTATAGGCTATAAAATTCTATCAGAGACCCTGCATTTGTCTG
Organism: Galagoides demidoff; assembly: GCA_963574575.1. NCBI lineage: Eukaryota > Metazoa > Chordata > Mammalia > Primates > Galagidae > Galagoides > Galagoides demidoff. The sequence continues at coordinate 16,299 of CAUYQV010108343.1, forward strand.
AACCAACCATGTCTCCTCACACCTTTATAAAAACTGCCTTCTCTCTGCAGGGTGATCCTAGGGACAAATTTTATACAGACGATCTTGAGCCGCTGGCGCGGTGGTAGATGAATATGGACAACTGATCCCAGGAGAACCCATCAGGAGACTGAATATAGCCAATTATGATGCCTTTTTTAGAAAGTTAATATAAAAGACACACATACAGAGTTGAGACGATATGGACCACCAGAGCTCTTAACCTTGACCAGCAGCATGGGATTTCCTCTTTTGTGGCAGATGGACATTTTCAACTTGATTCAAAGGAAATACCATAACAAACCTGAGCCACCGATGGCATGAAGGAGTGGAAAGTAAGATCCTCTGAGAAACATGATCTGCAGAGAGGTAGAGGGGAACAAAGCTGGTGTATGAGCAGAAGACAGCTGGGCTCCTGCAGCCTCAGGAGAGATCCTGTGCCTGGCTGTCTGAGAGGCTGCTCTGACAATCAACCACCTCCTACAGAACCTACTTTCAATGGGTTTCTGTAGCTACTTGCAGTGGAACTGGCCCCATGAAAGGCCCTTAGTTCTTGTTCTCATGCTGCATGAAGTTGGAAGTGTGATGAGAATCACTGTGGTTCCTGGTCTACCCGCCTACCAGGGCTCCTCCAGTGTCTGGAAAAGACTCAGCCATATTCAAAGGAGAAAGGACTCCACATTCTCATGGTGTTTCCAGCCATCCTCACAACTGATGGAAAGCAGCCTCTTGGTTTATTTAGTTGCTGGCTAATTTCCAGTAGTCTCTAAACATTGCCTTCTTTGTGTCTCATCTTTTAAATACAAATTTTCTGCATATTTTTTCATGTCTCTGCAGTCTAAGCTATGTGATAAGTTGTGTTTTCCAAAGTCGCAGGTTATGGATAGTCCTTGAGGACGGTGCTATCTAAAATCACACATCCCAATTGGGTCCCAATTGAGTCACCTCACACCTGACATTGACAACCAGAAAATTGCTTCTCCCTCTTTCTCTGGGACAGGACTCTGATCTTAACTAAGAGCTCACTAGGTGCTTGAGCATGTTTAAAGAGCCTTTTTAAAAGGACACTTCAGCTGTCCTCCTTTTCACCCTTGCCTTTCTTCCTGTTATAGAATTAGGCCTCAAAGTTTCAGCGCTTCAGCTTTTCTGTCTGTTGGAAAAGAGAGAATCTTACGTATTACGTAACAACCACTGGGATGTACATAATATAATTGGATTTTCACAACAATTTTTAAAATATATTTTCATTCCCATTTTACCTATGCAGCAACTGAGGTTCAGAGAACAAAAACAGAGAAAGCACAAATCCGACAGGTAGTGAGCTGGGCTGCCAAGGCTTGGGCTCCCCACTGGTTCACGTTCTACAACCATCTGCTGTATAGGGGTGGTGGGAGGGAGGAGCTCAACAGGAGACAGCAGAGGGAGGAGTCAGAAACAGAGTCCCATTAGGCAAGGGCCCAGCATGACGCCTTACACGGAGGGCATGCAGTAGACGGTGGCTATTTCTCTGTTATTATCTTTCCCAGAACTTTAGTTCAAGAAGTCAGCTATCTTGTTGCTTAATGCACGCTATACAATATCCTTCGTGAAGAACTGTTGGTAAGATTAGGCAGCCCCATAAAAATTGCTTCTCTGGTAAACTTTTCACTTCTTTTCATCATCTTTCATTATCTTTCCTTACGATTGGCTTTTGATTATAAAAATATATAATTTAATATGTATATTATTGATCTACTTTATTTTACTTATTTAAGTATTAACATCTAAGCCATAGTATTTTAATATTTGAGTCTTAAATAAATACAATGTTAAGGATAAAGTGGAGCACTACATTCTTATAGTCTTTTTTTTAAAGAGACTGGGTCTTGCTGTGTTTTCCTAGCTGGACTTGAGCTCCCGGGCTCCAGGAATTTTTCTGCGTCAGCTTCCTGAGTAGCTAGGACTACAGGTATATGACAATATATCTGACTTACATGGTCTTATAAATGTTACATTAGGAGGTATTAGGGCATGAGATGTAGGGTTATCAAGGAGCAATGTATGCCCTGAAATATGATTGCATGGCTGTTTTCTCGTAATGAAATATGATTCAAATCCAATTATCTTCAATATCAAAAGCGATGCCCTTAAGTACTTTTGGCAAAGGCAAGAATATTATTTACTGGCTCAGCGCCTGTAGTTCAGTGGCTAGGGCGCCAGCTACATACAGCAGAGCTGGCAGGTTCAAACCTACTAGGGCCTGACAAACAGCAATGACAACTGCAACCAAAAAATAACCCGGCGTTGTGATGGGCACCTGTAGTCCCAGCTATTTGGGAGGCCCAAGAATTAGAGGTTGCTGTGAGCTATGATGTCATAGCACTCTACCAAGGGTGACATAGTGAGACTCTGTCTCAAAAAAAAGAATATTATTTACTGTAACTGTCCACTACAAACAAGATAAAACCTTGTCAGTATATTTAGTTGAGATGTGGGGCTTGAGAGAACAGGAAAAGCAGGGCAAAAGACAGTAACTGAAGGATACCAAATGCAATAAATAAAGCTGATAGAATGCAGAAAAATTAGAACATGCAAGCTCCCATAACTGTATCCTTCAAACTCTGGATCTGTTAAAAAGGGCGTATTTACATTCTTCTAAGGAGTGACTTTTTTGTTTTGTTTTCCAAGTGAAAGGATTTTTCCTATCTTTTATGAGTTACATAAGGACAGCAATGAGTAATGCCACTTTGGGTAAACAATGTGCAGACTCTGTACAAATGTATGTCTGGTAGTGTTTCTGACATAATGGTAATTATCCTTACAGTAAATGCTCCTACATGCATATGTAAGTCGTAAGTTTTAAGAATAATTTGAAGCATATAATTTGCATTTGGAAAAAATACAAGAATAAAATTGAAAACTTTATCTTCTGAGTGCATTCAAGAACCAAAGATTAAAAATTGCAAAGGTCAAGCAATTGTAAGAGAAATGTATTCAGAATATTACAGAAAATATCTCCGAAACTTAGCAATAAGAACGACTTCAGAAATGTGAGCTCTTAATGGCTGAAACTGATTAAAGACAGAACTCCCCCAATATAGCTGTATTCAGAGATGTATACCCACCAGCTTCCAAATGCTAACAATAAAATGAAGTTTGAAGAAAACATTTCATTTCAAGAAGTAAAAGGTAGGATCTATCATCCATTTCCATCTTTTTGTTTTCTGTGTTATAATTCTTTATAGTGCAGAAGAATGATCAGAAAGAAATGGAAAAATGAACTCTCTGGAGAAAGATGGCATCTTATCCAAATGACAAACTCTTTAATATTTTACCCATGCTTTTTGGATTAGTACAAACCTTTTAAAAAATTAGAAATTTGTACTCAGTCTCTAAGTTTGCCTATCATATATTTGGATGTTTCTAGAATAATGAGCATATACTTGAACATTCTTCTTGGTATATACACTCTTTTGCACACTGATTTAATTTGTTAGGTAAATTCTCTTTTATAATTGGGATCCCCAAGAGGTGCACCATATACTGTTACTCCCTCTCTCCTCTCTCCACTCCCTCATTCTGCTACCCCCCCACCATGTATTAGCTCATCTACTGCCTTCATATTAGAATTGAGTACATTGTATTCTTGTTTATCCATTCGTGTGATGCTTTACTAAGAATAATGCATTCCACCTCCATCCAGGTTAATACAAAGATGTAAAGTCTCCATCTTTTTAGTGGCTGCATAGTATTCCATGGTATACATATACTACAGCTTGTTAATCCATTCCTAGATTGGTAGGCATTTAGGTTGTTTCCACATTTTGATGATTATAAATTGGATTTATAAAATAGCTGTGATAAATAAATAATAAATTGGATTTATTTATAGCTGTGATTGTCTAGTGCAAATGTCCTTATGATAAAATGACTTTTTTCTTCTGGATAGATGCCCAGGAATGGGATTATAGGATCAAATGGGAGGTCTTATTTGATAAACTCTTTTTCTTTTTTTTCTTTTTATTGTTGGGGATTGAGGGTATAAAAAACCAGGTTACACTGGTGACATTTGTTAGGTAAAGTCCCTCTTATAATTGTGTCTTGCCCCCAAAAGGTGTGTCACACACTGAGACCCCACCCCTCTCTCTCCTTCCCTCTCTCTGCTCTTCCTTTTCCCCCACCGATCAACTCTTTTTCTAAACTCAGACTCTGAAGTTAAGGAAGTCATATAGTTTCATTCCCCTAGCCTCTGCTGCTTTATCAACATGTTGAATCCTAAGGAATTTTCTTTGCCTAAACATATATTTTTCTACTTTTATAAGTGTTCCAACATTCTTGGAATGTGCGGGATAGCATCAATGTGTGCTGAGTCCCAGGTACACTCAGGGATAACAAAGAGGGGCACAGATGATATGTCTATAGTACGGAAGGGTAATGGCAAGACTTGGCAGGAAAAGCATAACTTTTTATGATAAGAGTAGGCCTGGGAAAAACTGAGAGCATATCAGGTTTGCATTAGATACCTCCCTATCCCTCTTTTATCATTACATTATTGCCAACCTTGTTGTTGGATCAACTGTGTTTTCTTTGGACTGTTTGTGATGGAAGTAAGCTGAAGGAGTGTGACAGAGGGTATACCTGCCCACCTGCCTGCCTGTATGCCTTCCACAACTTTCTATTGAGCTCTTCTATGTTCTGGTTACTGTGCCAGTTACCAGAAATACAATGATGAGCAAAACCAGCCACATTCCCTGCTTCGATGGGGCTTAAAGACTCATGATGGAGACAAATATCATATACACACTCATACTTTTGAATGTGTAATGAAAAGTCCAGGGTGAAATTCTTGGAGCAAAGGGAACAAGGCCTCAGGGAATTTCAGCAATGGACTAACGTGGACTAACTCAGACTCTCCCAAAGAAGAATTATATTAAGAGAGGAAGTAAGGATTGACAGATTGAGGGTAATAGCATGTGCAAAGGTATATAGCAGGTGGAAGCAAGATTCTGAAAAAGGCCAAGTTGACCTGACATGGGTAGAAAGCCAAACACACACATCTATATTAAGGCCTCTGATCTTCATATAATAGAACTATAGGACTCCTCTGAGGTTTTTGTTTTTGTTTTTTTTGGTAAGCAAATGTGTCACATTATAGCTGCAGAGAGTAGAACATCGTATATAAAACTATGGTGAATGTGAGAAGGGCATTTAACAGGCCATTGTTATGCTTTAGACCAGAGACACTTTGGCTGAGAAGTAATAAGAGGAAGGAGGTGGGTTTGAGATATAATTCGGATGTGTCGTCTATAAAATTTGGTGATCCTCTCTCTCCCTCTCCCTGCCTTTCTCCTCTGCTCTCTCTCTCTCTTCTCTTCCCCACTCTCTCCCTATCTCTCTCCCCTCTGTTCTCTCTTCTTTTCTCTTCTCTTCTCTCTCCTCCTCGGTGCTACTCTGCAGCCTCCCTCCCCCACCAATAAAGACCTTTTGTATAAGCAAAAAAAAAAAAAAAAAAAAATTGGTGATGAATTGATACATGAGGTACAAAAAAGAAGATAGTTTCAGAGGGCTCTGATTCTGATTTCTGTATCAAAATGAATGATGGTACCATTTAATGAGATAGGCAAGACTATAAGAGGTCAAGATTCAGTTGAGAATGTCATGTATTCAGTCTAGGCTTGCTGTGTTTGAGGTTTCTTTGAGATGTTAAGGTGGCGATATCTCGTGGACAGTTGGCTGTGTGATATGGACCCATGAAAGGGGTTCACATTGGAGACAGAAAACTTGGAAATCAATTCTTTATAGATAGGAAGTAAATTAGTCAATATAGGTGAAATTACCTAGGGAGAGAGTAAAGGGTAAGAGAAGAGAGTCTGGACTGGGATGTAAGGAACTCTAACATTTAAAGATTAACTTTCAAAAGTGCCTAGGTGACCACAGAAGTAGGAGGAAAAGTGAGTGTAAGAAATAGAGTGTAAGTGTAAACCAGAAGAGTGTAAGAAATAGAAACCAAGAAGAGAGAGCATTCCAAGAAGGTGAGGGCTGAGAACGAGCAGCAAGTTCAATGATGTGGAGATTTGGACAAATTGCTGTTTGTGGAGTGGAGTGAAATATATGTTATACGTGCATAGTTCTTGGAATACATCCTTAAGGATAACTTGCAAAATTATCATAATGAATTGGAGCGAATTAACAACTCTTTCTACATATCAGCTTACTTAATTTCCTCATCTTAAAAATAGGAATTTAAGAATTCCTATCAGGCTTGTGGAAAAACTTCAACAGGATCATGAATGCAACAAGCCTACTGCAATTGCATTTCCTTTTCCCTTGGAATAAAAGTTGAATATCTTTGCTTCGGCTGTCTGTGTGTATTTTCAATGAGAAAGTGTGCAGCTGGGGCACAGCTATGGGAAATTTAACAACCGAATATCCCAAACTTAGTCCTCAGGAACTGTGATTTGATGAATTTTGCCATGGATGACCAATAAAGAAATAATAAAATGACTGGGTATTCTTATGCTGCTACAGAAGTTGCAGACATGCGCAGTCTAGAGGGCCATTTCCATAGTTACACGTTCTAAGAGAATGAAGTAGGAATTCTTACAAAGCCCTTCATAGTCAGACCCCAATCTTTTTCTCAGCCTCATCTCGTCATTTCCCTGTGTCTAACTTTGCCATGATGCCATGTCCTCCATCTTCCCCTACTGTGCACACCCACTGGCTCCTACTCTTTGCACCTCATGAAACACATGTACCCCATGGAAGTAAGTCCTTTCTGTGAAGATTTCCCCATTTCTCTGATTGGTTGTCTTTACTTTCTTCTCCAGGCTTACAGTTCTCTGAAACTTTTGGTTGTGTTTAATCTAGTCTATTCATCAGTTTTGCTCTCCTATTAGACTTTAAGCAAGTCAGGGGCAAAGGACCCAATTTGATTTGGGAACAATATCAGTGCCTACTGTGGTGCTAGAGCAGTGGTTCTCAACCTTCCTAATGCTGTGACCCTTTAATACAGTTCCTCATGTTGTGGTGACCCCCGACCAAAAAATTATTTTCATTGCTACTTCATAACTGCAATTTTGCTACTGTTATGAATCATAATGTAAATATCTGATATGTAGGATGGTCTTAGGTGACCCCTGTGAAAGGGTCGTTTGACCCCCAAAGGGGTTGCAACCCACAGGTTGAGAACTGCTGTGCTAGAGCATCATGGTGTGTAGTAAGTGGTAGTGGAGGAAGAAAAGAATGAATCCTTGTTCCATTTGCTCCTGCAATTCCTTACGAGGCATCCACCCAGAGTGGGGGAGATCATTTCATCATAAGGACATTTACACTTGAATGTTTACAGCAGCTCAATTCATAATTACAAAGATATGGAAACAACTCAAGTGCTCAACTCATGAGTGGATTACTAAACTGTGGTACATGTACACCACGGAATACTAATCAGCCATGAAAAAGATGGAGACTTTGCATCTTTTATATTTATCTGGATGGATTTGGAGGACATTATCCTAAGGAAAGTGTCTCAAGAATGGAAAAGCAAGTACCCCATATACTCAGTTCTACCTTGAAACTAGTAGATTAACAACATACATCCACATGAGAGAAAAACATAATTAAATTCAAGAAGGGGAGAGAGGAGAAGTGGGGAGGGGGTTCAAGAAGTTTCCTCCTAACTTATGGGTACAATGTAGGGGTATATGGTATACTTCCTGTGTGAAAGATTCAACTAAATGGGACGTTACTTTATCAGTGCAAACAATGTCACCTGCATGTATGTACCCTCTTACCAATAAAAAAACCCAAGCGAACCAACCTCCCCAGAAAAGAATGAATGAGTGATGGGGATATTTTCAATAACAAAGCTGGCTTGCATAATTATATAACATGTTAATATCTTAGAAAATAATACCATCTAAACAGGAAATTGGTCACACATTAGATTTGCTTGCCAATATACCTGATTTTTGGCCTGTACTACCCAAATATACGATATTATCCATGTTTGGCAGCCACCTTGCTTCCTTCACTCAGCGATGTGTGTCCCACATTTGTCTGGATCACTAGACACCAGAAACTATGACAAATTAGCCATAGCCAAGAATTAGTCTGATATCAAGAATAGTTAAGCACTTGAATATGCTTTCTGGGTAAGATTAAACCATAATCATGCTAATATTTGTGAACCTTTTAAAAAGAAGTAACAGATTTCTCCCCAAGCAAGATCAGTGTTCTACATCATAGCAACCTTTGGTATGCTGTTCGTTCAAATCAGTTACCAATTCCCAAATTTGTTCAGCTACAAGGCCTAGGAAAATGAATATTAGTGGTCTAATTACCAAGAGAACAAAAAGACCTGTGAGTATGGTGCATCTATACACTTTCCTTCCTTTAAATGCTTTCTGATAATGCCAAAGACCACTGGCACTGCCTTTGCAATTGGATTAACTTCGGCTGTAAAATATATCAATATATCTGCAAAAGCTTTCCATGGAGACAAATTTGTAATTTTCAGCCTTCAGCTTTCAAGGTTTCAAAACATGATTTATGAAATACATGTACTGTAAGTTCAATAAATGCAATAAATAGACGATGAAGTGTATCAATCTTTAAATATGAACAATAGTATTGCTTTGCCTTGATTCAGTTTTTAGGAATTTCTAAAGCAAAACAAACTTCATTCAACTCTAAATTAAATTCTGTATGAAGACCTGGAAGCCACAGAACTTTCCTTCAAGGGAGACAATTATTTCTATCCTTTGCAAAACTTTGGCTAACAATGAAGTTCTGTGATACGTGGGTTTTGACAGAATGCTTCATTATTAACTGTTAGGATCAGATAAGGAAACTCAGGCTGAATTGGTGGAAATGGGAAACTTCAGCCAGAATGTAAATGATTTGTTCAGAGACCACTAGTGAGTTAGCAGAGTGGAAACCAGAACTGATAAAGATTTGATCACTACCAGCTTGCTGGATGTTGGATAATAGCTCAGATAAACTTAAATCTACAATCTTTATCCCTCAGGTGCTCTAGGAGCTTTTGTTTCAAACCAGCCTCCTATTGCCTAGAATTCTCTTGGCCTAGTAAATAGATTTTTGTTATGATTCACTGGAATATGTTCTCTCTGCTCAGGAGGAAAGTTGTACCTGCAGGTAAAGTAAGATCAAACTCATTTGAACACAGCTCACAGCTCAGCTGATTCCAAGCTTTGGCATCAAAGAGGAACTTCAAATAACATTTGTCTGCTGTAACTTGTGCCTGTCAAGATCTTCCAGACTCTCAAGCCCCTAGCCCATACAAAAGATATGTGGCTTATTACCAATTTTCAATCAAGCTCAAAAACCTTCTGAAGCAAACTTAGCTTACTGCATATATTATCTTATGCTTTTATTCAATATTAACACAAGGAAGAAATGTGCCATGAGCTGAAAATAGTTTTAAAGAAATTAATATCCTTGTTTTGTTATACATTTTGATACAACTTTGCTGAGTGGAGATAACCTCGTTTCATAAATGTACATTTTAAAATGAAATAAGTTTTTAAATGTAGCTAGGTTAAAAGTGGATAGTGGGGCAGGTAGCATAGAAATAGACACTGAGTTTGGGAATTAGATTTTGGTTCTATTCCAGCTTCCTTTCAGAGCTGGGCTCAAACTAGTATATTTGAAAAATCTTTTATTAACCCCTCCGCCAGTGTGCCGTACATAAGCGAGAAGATTTGTTTATGACTCTGAAAGCAATCCTTTCATTATCTAAATAATAAGTTGCCAACCTGGCAACCAGTAAATACAATAATTATTTTAGGATATTTAATTTCATTCTTGTTAAAATGACTTTACAAGATACTGCAGACCAGATCATCCAAACTTACTGAGTCAATGCAAATTTTCTTATGGAGATAAGGAAAAAAATTAATTGCCATCCTTAAGTTAAAAGAAAGTAAACATATTAATAAGTAGCATATATTTAATTGACCCTTTTATGTGGAAACCTCATCAGAAAAGCAGCTTCAAAATGGGACTAACAGAAACTGTGTCCTTCATTAAGGAGAGAAATGGATGACCAGTGGTTTTCAGCCTTTTTGGCACCAGGAACTAGTTTTGGGAAAGACAATTTTTCCATGGACTGGGGAGCAGGGGGTTGGGGAGCATGGGAAGGGAGGGTTTCAGCATAATTCAAACACATTACATCTCGACCTCAGATTATGAAGCATTAGACTCTCATAAGGAGCAGGTAACCTCCATCCCACACAGGCTGGTTTATAGCAGGGTTCATGGTCCTATAAGAATCTCATGCCACAGCTTATCTGACAGGAGGTAGAGCTCAGGTGCTGATGTGAGTGATGCAGAGTTGCTGTAAATACAGATGCGCCCTCCACTCCACCTGCTTTGTGGCCAAGGTTGGGGGCTGGGGATGGAGGGGCAGTGGGGGAGGGTTGGGAATTACAAG
>CAUYQV010108344.1:0-10237 GCA_963574575.1 Galagoides demidoff
ATGGGCACTTGGGCTTCTTCCATGACCTGGCAATTATGAATTGGGCTGCAATGAACATTCTGATACAAATGTCTTTGTTGTAATGCGATTTTTGGTCATCTGGGAATATACCAAATAAAGGAATTGCAGGGTCAAATGACAGGTCTATTTTTAGTTCTCTAAGTGTTCTCCAGATGGGCATATTGCATCTGTGATTTATGAGTGAGATTGATCTGTAAATTTTATTTCTTAAACTTCTTGTCATATATTTAAATATTGGAGTAAAGAGTTCCTTATCCTAATAAACAATTTTATAGTGTTCTCATTGTTTCTTTACTTTGTAAGAGTTCCTTCAATATTGGGTTCATTTGTGTCTTAAATTCATTAATGAAGCCTAGAGAGTCACTGAGAAAGATATTTTAATGCAAGTTTACTCCTCTTAAAAGTTACATATTAGATATTTTATTTTTTCCTTAATTTTCTCAGTTTTAGTCTGTTTTTCTAACAATGAAATATAATATCATTAAGTTTTTTAATTTAGTAGCATAGCAACATTGATAATACCGAATCGTGCACCCCATAACGACTTTTCATGCAATGATAGACCACCTCTGAGATGATGATACTGTATTTTTACTGTAACTTTATCCATGTTTAGATAAGTTGAGATGCACAAATATCATTGTGTTACAACTGCCGACAGTACTCAGTGTGCTGACATGCTCGCAGGTTTGTAGGTGAGGAGCCATGGGCTATAGGAGGTAGCCCAGTGGGCGTCAGGCTCTAGTCAGCGTAAGGACACACTGTGATGTTCACACAGTGACAAAACGGCCTGAAGATGCACTTCTCAGAACAGGTTTCTGTGATTACACATCTTCAGGATCTTTGGTGATACTTGTTTTAGTTTCTCTCCTTGTTTCTTATGCACAGATGTAACAAGACTGTGTCATTGTTCCATATATTTAGAACAAGAAAAAATATCATGTGTGTTGAATTTCTTTCTCCAAGAGAATATATTTTAATTAATTGCTTTATTTATTAATTTCAAAATATTTGGGGGTCCAAATGGTTTTGTTTATGTGGATCACTTTTGTAATGCTTGAGTCACGGGTGTAAGTGTGTCCATCAGCCAGACAGTGTTCTCTGTACTTGATAGGGAGATATCAACACCTGTCCCCTCCGCCCCCCACCCCGAGGTTTGATTTCCACAGCGTGTGATCCTTCCCGCCGTGCACATGGTGCTCCTCAGTTACTTTCACCTATGTAGTGAGCACATGTGGTTCTTTTTCCATATTTTAGATGACACTTAGGATAAATGTCTCCAATTGAGCTCAAATTGTTGGAAAAGGCATTAGTTCACACTTTTTATGGTTGAGGAGTACCTCATGGTGTACATACGCTACATTAGGTTAATACACTCGTGAACTGATGGGCACTTGGCCTGATTCCACACCTTTGCAATGGAGAATGGCGCTGCCGTGAACATTCTGTGCAGGTGTCTTTTTGAGGAAATGACTTATTCCTCTGTGTAGATACCCAGTAGTGGGATTGCCAGCGGGTCTACTTTTAGTTCTCTGGAGTTGTACTAATTTGCACACTCCCCGACAGCACTTCCAGTGCTTCCACACCCACTTCCACTGTTTTTTTAACTTTTTAATGATCACATTCTGACATTCTCGGGCCTCAAGTAATTCTCCTGCCTCAGCCTCTGGAGTATCTTGGCATATAGGTGTGGTCCACCACCATGTTTTACTTTTTGTAGAGACAGAGTCTCACTCTTGCTCAGGCTCGTCCTGAACACTTGGTCCCCAGGGATCCTCCCACCTCAGCCTCCCAGATGGAAGAATTACATGCGTACACTACTGTGCCTGGTCTGAACTTATCTTTAAAGCACAAAGACTTTGGCTTTCTTGTTTATCCAGTTTTTTTTTTTTTTTATAAATCCAGGATACATCTGAGATCTCTAACTTTGTTTGTGGTGATAATTATAAAGCATAGTTGGAGTAAGGGCAAAGGTCAAAATGATTTGGGTTAAGAAAGCATACCATACCATGGACCATAAATATATCAATTAAATTCTTAGGTAAATAGGCAGTTCAGTAACATCTATCTGCATTGTAACTAACCCAGACTTGTCCTCTATGCCGATTATCTCATTGGTGGTTTATGAAATAAAAGTGTGAATTTTGAAGCTTACAATTAGCCATTAAAGTTGAATAAATTAAACCTCTGATTATAACAAGAGTTTTCCCCCCAGAGACAGGTGATGATATTGCTGAGCATAATTAAAGGTAAAATTAATCGAACTTGAGGAATGTTGTGATTCTAATTTGGGGTGACTAAGCTAGTTTCATTTTCATTCATTCACTATACTCATTTCTGCAGTGAGAGATACATTTCAGTGAATATTTACATATACACATACAGAAAAATTAAACATATTTGAGAATTGTGAACACTGTCAATTCACTAAGCTCAGTTGTATGACAGGTGACAAAGTGACACTTCCAAAAAGTTGTACTTTTAGGCCTAATCATACTTGAAGAAATTCTTCTCCTCCATGGTAAAAACAAGAATGGTGGTCTGCCACAGCCGGCCCTCCCCTCCCTTTGTGCCCAGCCCTGTTCTAAGTATTTTAAATCCATTAACTCAACTGAGTCTCACAACTGTGAAGGAACGTTACCATTAACTTAGGGTGACCAGATTTTAACATTGGTAAAGCAGGACAATATGGGGGGGCAGGGCAGGGGATGGGGCAGGGTGGGGCTTGACAACAATGCAAACTTTGATAAGCTGTTCTCAATAATCACTTCTCAACAATTATTTGTTATTATTACAGTTTAACATTATAAAATTAACAAAAATAATATAAAACTCATATCCTGGTGAAATAGCCACATGGCAGCAGAAAACCGTATATTCCCTTCCTGTTCTCCTGCCTGTTCATGCATTCTTTCCAAAAATCAGGACTTTTTAAAAGTGCTGTGGGATGCAGGACAAATTGTTAAAAAGTGATACTGTCTAGCCAAAAACAGGACATCTGGTCACCCTACATTCACTCCACTTAACAGAGTGTGAAAGGGAGGAGTGGGAATTTGAAATCATTTATCCAAATCACAAAATGTGAAATTAGTGGGACAGAGATTCAAATCCAGGCAGGTGGCTTTTGTCCATTCCTGCCATCCCCACACCACTGTGCAAGACTCGGCCCTGCCCTCCCCCCCAAGTCCTATCCTCAGGGCTTTCCCAGGGCACTTCACGCCTCTCCCACGTCACTTGCATGACCCACCCACTGTCATTGCTGCTACCAGATTGCCTGTTACCTCCTGCAAGTGACAAAGGTCCTGAATTTTTAAGTTTAAGTTTTTTTATAAATTTAAAGGAAATTTAAATATACAAGTAATGAGATGCTAAACGTCCCTGTCCCTACCCCCATTTGCCATTTTTGTTTCTAAGATATTTATGAAATAAAATTCAATATTACAGATAAATGAAATTCTTTATTTTCAATTTCCCAGGCCTATTCTCTGACTTGCTCTCCTAGAAACAAACACTGCAGCGAGTTGTTTTTATCAAAACAAAGTAAGTTTTTGAATTTTAGCGAGTTTTATATAGCTACTTTTGTTGTCTAATATTATATTTATTTTTTCTTCAAATTAAACTATCCATAAAGTACACAAATGTTATCTGTGCAGCTGGATGAGTTTTTACCAAATGAACGGGCAGGTAGAACCCCAGACAGATCAGGATATCGAACATCAGCAGCGCAGGAAAGCTTATCTGGAGTCAAATCCAGTCATGACTCTCTGGATTTAATCACTGCCTTCTATCACCATAGATTAAATTTACTATTTTAACTTTAAATAAATGGAGCATGAAATAGAGACTCTTACTCAGTTTTCCTCCACTTAACATCATGTCCCAGAGATTCCTCTCTTTTCTTTGTCTGGAGCTATAGTTCTTTTACTCTCGTTAATCAACAGTATTTCATATGAAAGTATTGCAATTTATTGATCCAGTCTCTGGCTGGTGATATTTGGGTTATTTTCCGTTTTCCCCTCCTGGTGGGTATATCAATTGGCAAAGGCACTTTGGAAACTCCTGGGCTATACTGTAATCTGCTAATCTACTAAATTGAAATATGTAACGCTCCCTACATCAGCAATTTCATTTCCAGACGAATACCCAACAGAAATGTGCACACATGAGAACCAAAAGTATATGAACGAGAATGTGTCATAGAGCGTTATGCATAACAGCCAACAATATAGTCGTCAGTTCTAACCTGTGGGTATACAGCTATCCTGCATTCACATTAACTGTTTGAGGTATTTTTATTTTATGAATGCTAAGATGTTGTTTTTGTTACTGTGAACAATATTGCAATGTCTCAGGATACACTTGCATAGACTTTCTCTTGGGTATACATACACCCAGAAGCCAGATTGCTTTTTTTTTTTTTTAGAACCAACATATTTGAAATATTACTGCATATTTACCAAATCATTATGGAGAACAGTTTTTTTTTCAGATTTGTTTTCACCAGACACTGCCACAATTTTTACATTCTGTGTGTTTGTAATGATGTATTTCAATGATGCACTAGAAATTATCAGGATTATTGCTTATGAATATAAAATATTTTGTGAATGCACTTGACCTTTCTTGCTTTTATTGTTTTATTTTTATTTTTTGAGACGGAGCCTCAAACTATCCCCCTGGGTAGAGTGCCATGGCATCACAGCTCATACCTGAGCTCAAGCGAGTCTCCTGCCTCAGCCTCCCAAGTAGCTGGGACCACAGGCCCCCGCCACAACACCCGGCCATTTTTTGGTTGCAGCCATCGTTGTTGTTTGGTGGGCCCGGGCTGGGGGTTCGAACCCGCCACCTTAGGTGTACGTGGCTGGCGCCTTAGCTGATTGAGCCACAGGCGCCGAGCCCTTTCTTGCTTTTATTTATGTTTCCCTAATTAATAGTGAAGCTAGAAAACTTGTCATATTGTGTGTGTGTGTGTGTGTGTCAGCAGCATGTGGTGGACCTCTGTGAGGGATCACTTAACACATATCTCAGTTGGGTTGTTTTCTCTCGGAAGTGAAGAAGTTCTTCATCTATCTTGTGTGTAAGTCTTGTGTTGTTGTATGTTTTATAGAAATACTTTCTATGATGGTCTTGCCTTTATCCCAGGCTTGTAGTATCTTTTATAAGGAGAAAGCTTTTGTCATCATAATGTCCTACATTTCAACTACGTTTTTCATTTATGAGATTTACTTTGGTATCATCACTAACCATCCTTTTCTATCCCAATAGCATGGAAAGTTATCTTGCATTATTTGTCATAGTTTTAAAGTCTTGTTCTGGAAATTTATATCCATATTTACAAAAGGTGTAGTGTAGGAATTTTTTTTTTGGGGGGGGGATAGTTTAGAATGTCATTTGTTCCCATAACATTTACAAGTATTAAATAGTCCCTTTTGTGCTACTAGATTCATATGGTAATTTTGGTCACACACCAAGATAATACATCTCCTATATAACTGGAAAATGGAAAACTCTGGTGAGAAGTTTTGCTGTGAAATGGAGCAAAGGAATGGAAAACATCTCAGATTGAAGTATAGAACCAAGTCAAGTCTACTTTAGCTCTAAAAAAATATGGCGACTACAACTTCTCCACAGCCACAATCCCTGAAATCTAAGATGAATCTCCATCATCAGAAGCCTACATGGGTCACTGGCTGCCTAACTCACTGGTCTTCCACTGGGTACGTTGACTTGCCTTCTCATCCCTACCTCTATAGTCTATTACACTTATAATTGTAATATATTTTATCACACAGTAATGTAATAAATATAACATGAAAACCAAGGTTGGTTGGTTCAGCTGCTAAGTAACACACCATGGATCCAGATTCTTTCTTTACTATTGCTCTGAAATCTACAGACTGGTGTCACTTTATGGTTGGTTTCCCTGGAGGTGACAAGACACTACCTGTTGTGATCAGGCGTGAACTCCTAAGAGAAGGAGAAAATCCACTCTTCACCCAGTAGGTAGAATAATTTTCAATCATTTTAAATATTAGTTGTTCTTAAATAGGATGATTACTCCCACAACCCACAGGGCATACTTAGAAGTGCCTTGGAACATCTTGGCTGCCATAACTGAGGAAGATGTTATTGGCTTCTGGTGGACAGAGGCCAGGTCTTACCAAAAATCTTAGAATGCAGAGAAGAGCTCCCTACAAAAAAGAATTATCTGACTCAAAATGATGTGCTGACGTTGAGAAACCAGATTTACAAATCGCGTCAGTTTCTCTGTGGAGAGCTCTCCAGGGTTTCTCCTGTTCATCAAAACAGATGGTTGTGTGCAAGACGCAGTAGGATCTGGTCGTTACTGACGTCTCCACCTTCTTTCTGCATCAGTCTCTACTTGGCTCAGAATTTCAAGACCCAACCTTTTTAAAATTTCCTGCCCAGAGATTTCTTCCCCAACAACGCTGTGCATTTCCACTCTTCTACATTTCAGCTCCCTGCTCATTTCCTTCATAGCAAATCATTACAACTTGTAACTACATAATTAAACACGTGTGACTTACGTATTTTTCTACTTTAGTCCACATATAGCTATATTTAGAGATTCTTAAGTATGTTTTCTTTTTATCATAATAGAGCAATTTTATTAAAGCTAAAATGTAGTAGCTCCATAATAAACTTATTCTGACATACGAATCTATAGAAGTGCACACACCCACACAGTCACATGCATTTATTTACATATGCACATACATGAAAACAATGTCATAAACATGCATACGTCATTTCTGAACAGTGAGATTATTAGCAACATTTTTTTGCTTACAAGTATTTTCTGATTTTTCTATCACAATGGTAAGGAAAACAATATTATAAAAAGATAAGAGAACACTTTTTCAAAATATATAGACACATAATGTTAAAATTATGATACATAGTAACCTTTTACATTTAAGAAGCTTCACATACCCCCTGCTATCTTGTTGGAATTATTCCCACTTGCCTATCTAAGCCAGCAGATGATAAATATGTTTGTGGTTGTTTAGAACTCAGTGGAACGGTTTCTACTTTGGCAATGAGAAGCCTGTTGTTTTCATGTGCTTTTCATAAAATTATCTTTAAGTATTTGTTAGAACACATTTTACAACAATAACATAATTTATTTTTTAAATTTATGTTACACATATTTTATATTTATCTTTTGAAATCATAAATAAGAACACATGTTTATTATTTATATAATTCAATTTTATCTCTAAAATTTTCCAGCACTTTAGGATCAGTTTAAAACTGAGTTTAGAAAATTCAATGTTTACTTTTATCAAGTAAATAAAATTAGCACAAAATATGAGACACTATAGACCTAGCTTATGATTATTTCCATACCAGCTCCAGTCTCTGCTCTCTACCACGGCCTCCCTGACAATGTGTGGGCTACTCTCACTTGTACTTGGTTCTGTTCAATCTGAGTCCCGGAGCCAATGTACATTGTTTTGTAAAAATCTCTTTGCTCTTTAAAACATTTGGACTTTTTCCTTTTTGGCCTCCACAGTCCTTCACACTATACGCCACAAAATATTCACTGGGAAAAATTCCCTGTCTTGACTGACATGACACTTAATTTTTTTATAATTCACAAAGTACAGAAAAGAAAACTGCTTTGGAGCATAGTGTTAAGGTATGTGGTGTCTCATACAAAAATTTTGCATATAGGCAAGACGTGGTGGTGCCCTCCTGGGGTCCCTGCACTCTGGGAGGCTGAGGCAGGTATATTTCTTGAGCTTAAGAGTTCTAGATCAGCTTGAGTGAGAGTGAGAACCCATCTCTACCAAAAATAGAAAAATTATTCAGGCATCATGGTGGGCATCTATAGTCCCAGCTACATGGAAGGCTGAGGCAGGAGGATCACTGGAGCCAGGAGTTCGAGGTTGCTGTGAACTATGACACCATGACACTCTAGCTCTAGCCCAGGTGACAGAGTGAGAGTCTGCCTCAAAAAATAAAAAATAAGATGAAATAAAGATGTTAGGTACAGATGTGCTTCAAAATTCAGATGTGTTCTATATAGGGGAAGCACAGTGCTACGTGTGCTTTGTCACAACGAGTGGGGTCTAGTCCAGCACATTTACAAACACATTAATTTCACCAATAAAAGAAATAAACATTTGCACTGCTTGAAAGAAATACATACAGACTAGATATAAAATCAGTTCAAGTCAGACTAATTCTGTCAAATGACTTAAGGTCAGGTTAGAGGTTTTTACAAAAGAAACTACAAAGAAACTTTCAAATCGGTATTTCTGGAATTGCAGAGAAAGTGTTGTTAGGCTTATGTAACGTTCACTGATCAATTATTATGTGAGGGGCAAGTGCCTTACATGTTGTAACAATGGAGAGAAAAGTTGGCACAGCTTGAAAGGTCACCCAGCTAGAGGTCAGGTAGCTAGAAAGGGATGGAGCAGGGATTTGAACAGAGGCCTTTTGACCTGTTGCTTCTGCACAATTCACTCAGCCAGTTATCTTAGCTTGCACGCAGGATGTGAAGGAAGGACCCCTTGGCAGGGAGACCAAAGAGATAGGATGCAGACCGTCTTATAGGGACAGGCGAGGGACGCAGCAGAAATCACAAAGCTACTGGTCACCCACAAGGAGATTTTTTAAATCTGTGGATTATCAGTTCTTTTCTGACTATTCTTATTTGTTATGTGCAGTGAAAACATTTCCTGGAAGATACATCTGCAGAGCAAATAAATAAGCAAGCAGGTTTTAACCGTTCATCCTTATTATTCTTGAATGAACTACACTTATGATTCTTAAATCCTAATCCTTCCATGCCCAGAGGAAGCAGTTTACATCAGCTTCGTGGAACTAAAGCTTCCTAGTCTCCAAGAAAAGATTTGAATGCCCTTGAACAGCCAGGGCACTTTGTCAAGTATATAAGGCAGCCTGGGAGGCTCAAGACGCCGGCACCCCTCGGGGTTATTTTTCTACCCTTGAAAAGCCATCAGGAAGGCACAGGATCCCAGTAGAGACGGGACAGTCTAACGCTCACCATTCTTATTTCTATTCTAAAATGATTCACAGAGTAAGAGGAAGTAACTGTGTGCACAGAAAAACATTCAAAGAAAAAACTAGGGTTTTTTTTTGGTATTCTCTAAAGTTGTAAGTTATTGTTAAACTGAATTTGTATTTATTATATGTTGTTTCACATTACATTTCTTTCCTGCTAGTCTGTGTTGTAGAACTGATTTTTTTCCTCACAGGGCGAAGGATCATATAAATGAAGTCATGTGTTGGTAGAGGCCGTGGCAAGCTGAACCAAGATGGCTTGGTTTGATGTCACCTTACCCTAAAGTCCCAGGTAGAGCTTAGGTGCTCACACTCCTCTCACGATCATGTTCCTTATGGAATAAGTGGTCCAGGAGGCACAGGCCCCATGTCCATATTTACCTCCCAACTATAGCCCCTCCATTCTCAGCACAGCATCTGCCACATTCTAGAATGTTTTTATTTAATGTATGCACAGAAGTAAGATAAGTATTCATATAGTAACGAATATGAACTCTGACACATGTAATCATGGTTTGGTTTTACTATAAGGATGCCCTCAACTTGAGATCATTTCTGTCTTTTATAATAATAAGGTTACATCAATATAGTTAATATTAATATTCAGTATTTACTACATAGATTTCCTAATAGATTGTGAAGGAGTGAGGATGGGTGCTAGAGTCAGCCAGGATCATAACCTTGAACAAGTCCCTGGGCCTTGCTGGTGCAGCAACCAGTGAACGTGTTTTCTGAGCAAGTGACCTTAGCATCCCTGGGATAAAAATGTTTTGAACTATAAATCCATCTGAGTGGCAAATGGAGATATGCGTGATTATGTTTTACAAAATGTTGGTTCATCTGTTGTATATTGACTTCTTTGAAATGGATTCTGCTGTTTCATACTCCAAAATTACACTACGTTTGAACTTCCATGTCAAGGTGGAAACCTTCAGTCTCCTGGGTATATACCTAATAATGGAATTGTAGGATCGAATGGCAGGTATATATCCAGAAGATAAAAAATCACATTACGATAAAGATGTTTGTATCAGAATGTTTATTGCAGCCCAATTCATAATTGCCAGATCATGGAAGAAGCCCAAGTGTCCATCAATCCACGAATGGATCAATAAGCTGTGGTATATGTACACCATGGAATACTATGCAGCCCTAAAGAAAA